>NDXB01005109.1:253900-265100 GCA_002631895.1 Agapornis roseicollis
CTCAGAGTGAAGAATTTCTTCCTAATGTCTAATCTAAATCCCCCCCCTTTCTTAAAGAGTCTTTTAGCTCTGAATGCTCCCAGGCTTCAGTTCTCTTGTACCCTGACTCTTCGGCAGCACTCAGTGCAAGTATGAGATAGTCTGACCAGCAGTCAGATGGGTCAGAGGGGTGGAAAGAGCCCTACAGGGAGCTGTGGCTGAGCCTCCAACCCCATGACTGATGTGGATACTTGGCTCCTGGCTGGGCTGTGCCTGGGACAAACACTGTGCAAAGCTTCTGTGCTGTTTGGAGTGAGGAGATTGATGGTGTGTGAAGCTGCTCCTCTCCAGGCATTACATTTATAGGCCAAGAAACTGTAAGAGCTCAAGAGGACTGAGTTCAGGCTAAAGAAGTTGTTTATAACAGAATAAACCCCATGTACTCGAGCTGATGGTTTAATGGCCAAGGATGTTAATCCCACCCAGTGGCAGTGGCTATTTGTGGCATGCAAGGGGAGAAGTCTAAAGGAGAGAAAATTAAATGGCCTTTCTTTTGTTTCCTGGGTGCTTCCAGCTGTGGCAGAAGGATATGATGGGGACATCTCACTATTGAGGTGGTAGCAGAATAGCAAACACAACCAGTTGCTGCATTTTTTATGTCCTTCCTCTGCAAAGGCTTCAACCCATCTTTGCAGTCATTTGCACTGAGGTTTTTGCTGTGTATCTAGTTCAGATTTAGACAAAACTAATGCAAACCAGCCTGGTTTTGTTAGAGTCAATGCTCTGTGCAGCTCTCAGATGAGGGAGATATGTTCCCTATCCAGGGATCTCTCACATGAATTTTTCCTACCCGAGAGCTTTTTGCTTTTAAGATACTGGCACTGAATTCGATGCTGTAGCCCCATATGACTCTCTGAGCTCAATACTCATTATACACCACATTGCTCCAGTTGCTACACATCTCTCTTCCACAGGCTGCAGTGTGAACAGGCTGCTTTGTTGCTTAGGGTGTATTTCAGGCCCAATAAACCACCCTTGATGAGCACTGACTGCTAATTTCAGTGTCTATAAAAGCATCATCTTCACTCATATTTCCTCATTCTAAACAGTTTCCAGCTCTAAGTTTCCAGCTGAAGCTGAAGTTACGTGCTTAGCAAGGCTGGCAAATATCACAGCCCTGTGCTTCTGGAAGATGCCTGTCTCAAAGGTCTAGGCTGGGTAGTATCACAAGGAGGTATTTTAGCTCCCATGATGGGTGCCCTTACAAAACATCTTGTAATTGATTTATGAGCCTGACAGAGCCCACTGAGGTTGGTGGAAAATCTGGTAAAGATGTTAGGGATTCATCCCAGAGTGTAGGGATAGATCTAGTGCAGGGCTGAACTCCAGAAGGGTTTCTGCTGGTGTGGCCACTATGAATTTTGCCATGTGGAGCTACAGTAACACAAACCTGCTGGCTTGTCCCCATCTTGCTGCTTTTCACTACTCTTGTATTTACCACCATGCTGACTGGCTCAGTGCAGTGCTGGACCAGCCCTTCATACATGGAATCTGCAGTGAATTCACACAGAGCCTTAAAGTAGCCCTTGACAGGCTGTGTTAGCATTAGGAGCTGAGCAGAGCCACATCACAGTGCCAAGGTTGTCCAGTTCAACCCTTGCTCTCTGTGCTGACTGCTCCAGACAAATAAAAGCCATCTCCCAGGCAGGGATATTCCAGTTGCAGGCACTCTGGGGCTGTTTTCCCTGGCTGGGAGCTGACAGGTTATGAGGGTTTAAGTTCTATTCAGATTTCAGGTTTTGTAAATGATTTCGATGCCATGCTCCAGACTGACTCCAGGGGTATTTATGTTGGATTAGCAGCAGATTCCCTGCCTTTCCTCACATGTAAACTCCCCTCCGATGGTGAGCCATTAACCTTCAAGCAAAATGAGTATTTTGTCATATAAAACTCATCGTTATAAATAGGTGCAGGTTATAAATCAGTGCTGAGGACAATGATGAAATCAGAGAGAGAAACCCTTTCTAAGCCTCTTCTTTGAGAGAGGCCTGGAAATAGAAGTGAGCAGCAGAATGTGAGCTAAATGTTTAGTCTGCAAGGAAAACTCAAGAGTAGTTTGAAAACTGTTCTGAGTTGATGACTGTATTAAAAAGCAGAGTAAAATAAGCCCTATATAGCACTAATGGTCGATGAGATTCAGAAATCAGTACCAGATACTTTAGCATTGTAACTACAGTGATGGAGAGAGCCCTAACATCAGACTCCAAAGAGCTGAATTCCCACAGAAAGGTAGGGAGCTGGTGACCCTGCAACAATAGATCCAAGTACTAAGAAGACCTTGAGTCTTTACTGCTTTGTGTCCTGGCTCATACCTATGCAAAGGAAGTCTCAAACTCCCACTTATAGAGCTGATTCTCACTCAGGTGATGCTCAGGTTAGGCTAGTATCAATGAAGCCTAAAGGCTCTGACAGGGGCCCAGGTGCAGCAAATATCCTGCAGGATGGCTGGCTGCCTGCATTGCTCCTAGGACTCAGTGTTCCCCTGATAAATAACCAGAGGTGAAGAGACAGGAAGGTGTTTATAGTATTAGTACTGATGAGCAGGTATTGGGTCCCTGTGGAGTAGAGGAGCTGTATCTGTTATTCAGGTAAGTCTACTGTTTATGTGATGCTTGGAGGGAGGGAGGAAGTGAGTGTTTCTTTATTACTGCTTTAATAAGCTCTATTCCCAGGCTCAGAAAGGGTAGAGTGGTTTTATTCCCCCTGTGGCAAGCAGTTCTAATTTCAAACAGCCTCTAGGCTGAGAATAGAGCTCAGGCCATAATCTATCTCCAGATTTTGTGTTTAATTTTAAGGTTAGGTTCTTAAATCTCATTTGAAGTCCTTGAACTTTGTTAAATGCACTCTCTACTCTGGTTCTTTACTGCAGCTTGGGTTTCTGGCAAGGAAAGTGTTGTGTTTCCTTGGCATAAATATTGTCTGCATGTTTTCTCCTCGCAGTTTCAGTGTTCATTGCTTTTCCTGCTCGCTGTTTGCTCTCCCTCTAGCTGTGCCTGGCCAGCAGAGCACTGGAAGAGCAATGCAGCTTTCACAGCTCTCCGGAAAGGAGGCTCTTTGTGAGTGGCCCTGGTTGATGGGGTGGAGAGCTCAAGCTGGCAGGAGGCAACTGGATGTGAGTTTGTTGTCTTGCTGTGTTTAAGGAGTGCTCCTCTTCCTCAGGGGCTTCTGCAGAGCTTATTTTCCTGCAGGAGCTGTGAGAAGAGGTGTTAAGGCCAGGCTGGCGTGTGGAGCAGAATCAGTGCGAGTAGAAAACAAAGTGCTCAGAGCTTGGGTGGAGAAGGAACAAGGCTGCATCCTGGCTGTTCCTGGTGTCTCACTCAGGCCCTCAACGCTTATTTATAAATGCCTGGCAACTTCTCCTAGGCTTTTTCTTTAGGCAAAACGTTGGGGATCTTTTAATGGAGATCATGGAATGGTTTGGGTTGGAAGGGACCTTAAAGCTCATCCAGTTCCAACCCCTGCCACAGGCAGGGACCCCTTCCACTAGAGCAGGTTGCTCCAAGCCCCTGTGTCCAACCTGGCCTTGAACACTGCCAGGGATGGGGCAGCCACAGCTTCTCTGGGCACCCTCACAGGGAAGAACTTCTGCCTAAGAGCTCATCTCAGTCTCCCCTCAGGTTAAAGCCATTAGTAAGATAAATTACTACGACAGAGCATCCCTCCATAGGGCTCACAGGCAAAGGGAGCCCGTTTAGCACAAGCTGGGCTTAAAGGTAGTTCCTGGCAGCTCTAGCTGCAATACTAATAAATGAGATGTTTGCATGGACAGGAAACCAAGTTTCAGTGGCTGGGAGAATGTTCTTCAGTGGAGTACTGGTTGCAAGTAGGAAAAAGCTTTAAGGACCGTTTTTAGCCACTTGAAATGAGCTGAACTATCTCAGGTGTCTCCTGACAGGGCACTGTCTGTTTGCTCTGTGTTACACTTGAAATCATGATAGAACTTTACAGGATGATGAAGCTGGGGTTTGTTTCTTTGTTTAAAGCCAAGTTCTCCAGGGCTGTTGTAATTCTCAACCCTCCTTTTTCCCAGCAAAGGGTGCTGGGAGCTGCCAGTAATGTATAAACCAGGACTGACAGGCAGGGTGGGGGAAATGATCTCAAACAGGATAAGTATCTCCAACCAGGCTTGGGTTTTAAAGGCTTATGAAGTGATAGAGTTTCTGAGGGTGTTTTCCCATGAGGAACAGGGCAGCTCACATGGGTTATTGTGGTGTTGCCCTGAGGGTTGAAGCCTGGATGCTGGATGGAATTGTTTGAGACTATGGCTGCTGTACCTTGAGGGGATATGTACCTATTTTTTGGGAGCAAATAGGCCTCAGAACATGAGAATGGAAAACCTGGGTTCTGTTTCCAGCACTTCCATTGGGCACATTCCCTTGTCCCTTCTGTGTCTTATCTAGTCCAGGCACCAACTCTGCAGGAAAGGGTCTTTGGTGTGCTATAGCAGCCCTGTTAGGCTCACACAAAGTAAATGGGTGCTTGAGTGCTTGCTGACCTTAGCTATCACCTGGACTCCTCCTGACCAGTAAGAACATTGTCTTTAGAAAAGGTAAGTGTTCACACTGCCACAAGTTGTGAGAGCATCACCTTCCCTCTACTGCTGAGAAAGTGGATAAGGGTATTAAGTGAATTCACGGCTTCTGCATAGGGTACTAGCACTGAAGGACTGTATCTTTCTTTCACCCCGGGGGTCATTGGCTTTCCTGAAAGCTCTTGATGGAAATTCCCCTGGAAGTAGGGGAGCATCTTCTCTGAAACCTTTCTGGGTACCATCCCACCCTTGTTACTCTGCTGCCTTTGCATTGCCAGGGGGGTTCTGCAGTCAGAGGTGAGGAAATGCTGATCTCAGGAGACAATCTTCCCAGTTTCAATGACGGGCAGGAGCTACTGGAAATATCATCCCTTGGAAGGTTCCAGTTTCCCTACGCTGTGGTTTGGATAAACCCATGCACGTGGGCTAAACCAGCAAAGTCTGAGGGCCATAGGGAAGTTCAGTGGATGCCCAGCTAGATTAAAACACTTGGTGACCACTTGCTGGTTCCTAACCTTGTCATTGCCTTTAACTGCAGGGAATCCAAACCTGGAATTTCAGACTGGCACCTCTAATCTCTTTCTCACTCTCTTGTGTTGTCATGATTAATGACAGACTATGTTAAAAATGCTGTAGTGTCTGACTCATGTGATCTGAGGGCTGTGCTGAGCTCCTCATTTCCTCCCATTGCAGACCTGCTAAGTGATAGAAGAGTTTATTTTCCGCTTCAGCCTGTCAAAGCTTTGGAGTGCCTGGAGCAAGAAGGGGGTTAATATGCTCTGCTCTATTAAAAGTAACTTCATTTTTATCGATTAACTGCATAACTTTCCTGGTCAGAAAAAGAAGCTGAAGTATGTGTGCGACATCCAAATTGTGCACATAAAAATGCCATTCTGCAATAATAAATTGGATCAGGTTACTGATCTGGAAGCTGTTCCTCTTGCAATAACATACCTGATAGCAAGTGTCCCTGTGTTCGTGCAGCACATCTTGTCACTGCAGTGATGCCTGTACCCCTGCTGCACGTGTTCTAACAGGCTTCTTCGCACCACAAGTGAGCAGGGGCCATTCAGCGTGCTCAGAAGGCGTTCGCTCCTGTCCCTTTGGGTATCTGCACCAGGACAAGGGTCCCCCTTTCAGACAAGACCATTGGCAGCAACTGGAGTGTTCTGTGTAGCCAAGAGCAACAGGCAAGGGAGCAAACTGCAGTCAGCCTGGCTCCTGCAGATCTGGTATTTGTGGAATTGGTCTGAACTTAGTCATTTACTCTTCCCTTTAAAGAGAAATGCCAAGGAAAGAGGGAATGCCAGACAGCAGTGCTAGACATCTCAGCACTGGATCTGCAGCCAGTGCCCCTTGCCTTGCTAGGGCTCAATGGGTTACATTCTTCTTGCTTTCCCCCCTGTTTTAAACAAATAGGAGCTGGAGCCTTAGGGTATATTAGAGAGCGATAGGGATCTTCACTGATAAAACCACTCTGGGCTATACCCGAGGAAGCCATTAGCTTAAAACTCACTGTGAACAGGATCTGATAACAGAGGATGTAGATGAGGGAGAGGAAGACTGTTTGCAACTGTGCCAGGTAACAGTGCTCCCCTTCCCCAGCCACAGTGACTGCCCCAGGGCTGAACAAGGAAAGGGAATATGTGGGAACTGCTGCCTATGCTTCTGTTCCATGCAGTCTGCGTGGGGTGTGGGAGAAGCCAGTCAGATATAGGTGCACACATGCGTGTCCATTAGATCTTATCATGAAACTACAGCTATGTGTCCAGAGAACCCAGTTCCTCCTCTCATGCTTCCCCCAAGCCATCATTAACAATGTTAAAGTTATCTAAATGTCTGTGTTTTGACATTAGCTTTTGTTGCCTGGAGTAAAAATAGGAAGAGTTAAGAACCACTGTTTAATTGATGAACTCCAGCCATATGAAGACAAGGTGCCATCCCAAGCCAGTCCCCCTCTGTAAATCACTTATCAGCATTGCCTCAGAGCTGTGGATATCCATGTCCCAGTCTTCTCATTCACCAGGGATGCCTGTGGAGCTGCTGTGGTACAGTGAGGCTTGACCTCTATGCACTGTGCAGAAGAAGCTGGGCTGAGGAGCCTGTTTCCAGCCCTGAGGGCTTGGAACCACTGTGGTGCTCATCTCCAGAAAGGGCAGTTCCAAACGAGCTCTGTCTCCAGTGGACCACTGAGACCACCTTCCTCCTTCCAGCTGGCCTCAAGGATTGTGCTTGCTTTCCCCCTTCTCTCATGCCCAGTGGAATCACACAGGCATTTGGGGTCATAAGGAATGTGCTGTTTTGACTTGGAAAACTCAGCAGGAGCATTCGCTAAAGGCGCAGTGGAATTGTAACAGGACCAAAGAAAAGGAGGTGTGGGGGAATGGAAAAAGCTCCTACTTCCAAGTGCAGCCGTGTTCCTGCTCCATGTGTCCTGGTTCTGCTCACAGCCTTGCCCAGGGCCTGCTTAATGACCCCAATGGAACAGCCCTGTGTGGCAGGGAGTCCATCTGCCTCCTTTGAGGCTCTCTTGTTCCATGTCACAGGCTCTGCTCTGCTGATGAACCACTGGTTCTCCTCTTCATTGGCAAAAGGAGCTGTTGTGTCCTCTCTCTTATCATGAGCCCCTGGATGGGAGTCACTACACACTGTCCTTGTTCTTTGCATCTGCTTTTGGTCACTGGTGGGGACACAGTTTGCTCTGCCCTGGCATTGCTGTTCTGGTTTTGCTATGGGCTTGGTAGAGCTGTGCTAGAATGGCTTACTTTTATTTTACCTTGATATTAGTTATTGAGTTAGGAGTTATTACTAACACTGCCTGCAATACAGATCAGCTTCTAACTGGTTTTATTGAAGCTCTGCAGCTTACTACAAGGAGCAAATCTGCAAATCTGGGCTCTTGACTCCTTTAGAGCCAAGTTTTCCACAGAGGTTGTCAGTTGTGTTTGAGATGAGACAAACCAGAATGTAAATGAAATAACTCTGGGTGTAAACACCACGTGGAAAGGATTTGCTTTTGTCTCCCCAGACTCCAGAACTCCCTTTCCAGTCATGCCTAAGGTTAGGTGTGGGGAAGAACAGTCTGGATTAGCTGTGGGGTTGGCAATGGGTGAGTACAAGAGGTGCTGGTATGAATCAGACACTACCATGTGCTTCAAATGACTTGTGCTTACACATAGGTGTGTTTTTGTGTGAGTCTAAGAGATCAACACCTTCCCTTAAGGAGCTGTCTGTAACATAATTGGATATTTCATTTTAGTACATGTATTGAGCACTCGGGGTTTGACCTCAGGCTCTATCTTTTCCTCCACTGAGATGATAGCAACACATACAAATCCTTTATTTATTTATTTTTCTTCTTGGTGAGCAATTTAAGATGTGCTGGAATTATAGCCCTGAGGGTTAGAGGGAAAAGCCCCTAACAACCTGTGTAAGATTAGAGTCAGTGGCAAATGGGTGTAAGATTCTGAAGGGAGGACAAGACATAATTTAGAGCATTCATCTTTCAGGATTTGGGGCTTTTTGTGTAGGACATCCCACCTGTGAAAACCTGAATAACACCAGCCAGAAAGCACTGGGATTATGCCCAGATTTCACATGGAAATGCTGTGCAGATGAAGACAAGACCTTCTCTTCTCTCTGCAGCCCTTTTTGAGGGACTGCTGACTGTTAGCATAAGGAGTGACCAAGAACTTGGGTGGTACAATATCATTAGCAGGACATCAAATGAGGAAGAGCAAGAAGAGAACACGGCACAAACTAGGGTCAGACACCACTGCAGAGTACTTTGGCAGGCAAAGGGAAGAACAGAGCTGGGCTGGTTCTGCGGGACCCTCTGAAACGTGTTTTTTCCAATTGGGTGATGCAGTGCTACAGTGATGCTGGCAAAGTGGCAGCCAGGGAGGGGCTGGAGGGCATCGAGTGAGGAAATGAAATGCCATTATTCAACCAGGTCTCAGCCCAAGGGCATTATTGCACCTTCCTTGATCTCTGAACTCACCAGTGTGAATGTCAGTGAGGTTTGTGCAGGTTGACAGGTCATCTGCCACAGTAAAGACAAAAAGGCTTGAAACAAGATACTGCACCTCCCCTGAAAGGTCAGGCCATGGGCACTGATGGCTGGGGATGCACTGAGGAGTCAGGGAATTTGAGGACAACTCGCCCTGGTAGGAGGGAGCAAAGTTCCAAATCTAATCTTATACTTCCAAGTATAAGTCTGGTTTTACTCTTAGCTGCGCTTGCTTTGGTTGTTTGCTAGGGGCTGGCTGCTGGTTTCCTGTAAACACATCCCTTCTAGAAAGAAACAGTCTGAATCTCTCCCATTAGCTGTTTGTCTTGGATGTATATCCAAAGGGTGTATATCCAGAAGGGTTCGTGCTGCTTGTGAGTGAAGCAGGACTGCCTTGAGAAAAGCTATCTGGGTGTAGATGAGTTGGTTTTATAGTGAGGAACATTAACAAGATCAGTTTTACTCACAAGCCCTCACTTGAAACATTCCTGCCTAGGAAAGAATATCACAAGAGAAACAGTGAAAACAAAATGCTGCCCCAGTGACATCCAACTGGGAACAGACTGGGAAATTTCTCAATCACTGGTTTTTCATTGTTGGGGAAAGCTGCCCAAGACAACCCCAGCACAAAGATGGAGAAACACTCACTGAAAGGAGACCAACTAATTCACCAACAGGTTTGCAAAGGTATATTTCATTAGTTAGCTGGCACAAAACCCTCTCCATGCCTGCAAATAATCACTGCCTGGCACTCCTCAGGGCTGCAGCTCCTCACCTGTATAAGTATTTGCCAAATCAGCACCTCAGAGAAGAGAATCAATAAAGGCTGCACAAAACATGTGTCTTTCAATAATCAGTTCAGTGGTATTTTAATGTTGCCTTGCTCATAAAGGTGAAGCTTTTATACTCTAATAAGTATTACTTTTATTTCAGCCAAGCCTTATAGCCTGAGTGTATTTGCTTTGGGTTGAAACTGCAGAGGCCCAAGGGGGTGTTTCTGAAAACCTGAAGTTCATATAATTCTGGCTGCTTTTGGCTTTCATGGGCTCCAATAAAAACAGAAGTTCTGGTTTCTTAAGTGCCTTATTTAAAAGCTTGCACTACTCTCAGAGAGCATAACAGGTTGATATTACAATGGTATGGGCTGAAAGAATCTGTAAGACCTGCTCTTCATTCAGGAGAAATGGAAGATGCTACAAAGATCCTTTAGGATATCAGCTCACTGGAACTGTAGGAGACATCAAATCACAGGGACTGTGTGAGATATGCCAGAGCTAAGCTGTGTCCACACAGTTCCACAGAGAAGGATGGGGTTATGGAGTCATGGAGGAGAGAAAGCAAAGGAGAAAAGATGGTCAGAAGGACCACAGAGGCAGAAAGGAAGCAGCAAGAATGTGTCAGACACACTGTTTGAGTGTGGAAACTAAGTATAGGCATTGGGCAGAATGTGAGCTCAGAAGCAGAAAGAACCTGTGTGCTCCTGGTGATGTCTGGGGCATGGAGGGATGCTGCAGAAAGCAGGCAGAGTGAACAGGCAAAACTGGGAAACCAAAGTCCTTGTCTTACACTGCAGTGAGCCAGTAGTGACTTGCTGAACATGGGCAGAAGTGAGTGAGAAGCCTAAACATGAAATATATGTGTTGTTAAAATAACTCTGGTGTTAATAGTCACGTTAAGGTGGTGCCTTCATGAAACAAGTGAGCAAAAAACAAAGCAAGTGGACAAATAAATATCTTGCATTATAATATATAAGTAATGTTGTATGTTATGCTATTCCATCAGTATTATGTTGTATGAAAACAAGCTGGGTTATTAATTCATGCTTTACATTGGAAATGAAGCTGGGAGGACCCTATCTGTTAGCTATTGGTGTAAGAAAATGGAGTTTTGGATGCTCAAGCCACATACTTGTCTGAAACTTGAAGGCAAGACAAACTCCAGGCTGTATCCCTGGATGAGGCGCATGTAGCAGGCTGTTGAAGTCCTTGCAATAGAGCCAGCTTTGCAAAGCAATAATTCATAATACAAAGTAAGAGATTCAAGAGTAGAAAACGCAGATTACCCAACTCTATTTTCTACCAGGAGCCAACAAGGTCAGTTTGGTATCAACAAACATGCAAGTACTTGGTGCTTCTTCATCTCTGGGGCAGGGTCTCTAGGGCTGTGAATCTGCTCATCTCCCTTGCTGAGAATCCTGGCTGCTGCAGGGAGAAGCATGCAGAGGAGGAGGGATCACATGGATTATGTGTCAGGAGGGTGGAAAAAAAAGGAGTCTCTTTTCCAAACCAACATCGTTGAGCAGAAAAGCAAATCACAGTGTCTGCAAAGAAGCCCTTGAGGACAAAGATGGGAACAGGGTTGGGCAATGCAGCAAATAGACCATTTTTCATCACAATCTCATAACTGCTGTCTTGTTCCCAGTCTGCTCTTGTGATAGACTTTGCAATACCCACTGGGGACTCTTCTAGGACACAGCACTCTGAGCCAGAACCTCATTTTAGCATTATACCAGGGAAAATATGCTCGGCAAACCGGAGCCATGGAGTCAAGTCTGGATCCAAAGTGCTTTCTTCCCCCCCCCCCCCCCCCCCCCCTTCTCCCCCCCCCCCCCCCCCCCCCCC
>NDXB01005109.1:265139-333095 GCA_002631895.1 Agapornis roseicollis
CCCCCCCCCCCCCCTTTTTTCCCCCTCTTTGGCTCCCGAAGCCCAGAGCAAGGAATGTAAATTGGCTTTGCAGAAGTATGTCAATTTTGATGCCAAACTTTAATTTGATATCATCTCTGTCTGGCACCTCCACAGCAGGTGCTTCCCGAGATGACCTGAGGCACATGGGCACAATACAAGCAAGGGGCTGAGCTCAGCTAACCACAACTCTTGTCTTGCACAATGTGCCACTGCCTCCTGATGGGACTGTGTCCTGCCACTGTGCCCCCAGCCACAGCTACAAAGGGGGGTTGCAGGAAGGTTGGCTGCTCCTGTTTCCTGTACCCCATCCTGGCAATGTTCAAGGCCAGGTTGGATGGGGCCTGGAGCAGGCTGCACTAGTGGAACGTGTCCCTGCCCGTGGCAGAGGTTGGAACTGGATGAGCCAACCCAAACCGTTCCATCACTCCATGATTCTATGGAGTATCTCATTCAGGCAGAGTCTGCGCCTTAATACCCACAGCGTGCTAGTTGCTGTGCTGGTTTGTACCTTGGTCTCTGCTAGTTCTCAATGGCAAAAGGTATTCAGATGCTCATTTCCAAGCTAAGCAGAAATCGAGTGTACCAGATGAGCTTTCTTCAGACCCTGGATTTGCTGTCTGGATGCAGTAAAAGGAAGCACTCCACAATTTGCCCCACTCTTCCATCCCCAAATCTCCTGGATTATCTCACCTTTGTAATGGCTCTAGCCTGTTCTTGTTCCAGGTTAACAAATCCCAGTGAGCAACAGAAGTGCTGTTGGTTTGATTTCTAGCAGAGGCAGCTATGTTTCATTATCTAAACCTGCACGAATAACCTGACTCTTGAGTTTAAACTGGTGCTTTCCTGACTGAAGCCCAATGAAGCAACCATTCTCATTTGGTTACCTGCAGTGATGGGCCAGCGTGTCAAGGGGAAGCTTCTGCATTTGCACCTGAACTCATCTTTCCTGTCTTGATTAAAGTGGAAATTCACCCCCCTTCCTACTGTGGCTGTCTATGAACTCAGGGGAAATCAGGATTACCCATCTTGTGATTACAGGTAAAATGTGCTCATATTGAGTGCCTTGGAACCGCTAATGTGAGAAGTGATGGAAAGGAATGGTGATATAATAGTGAAAGAATGTTTCTTTTAGCTAGAAGCAATTTTTCTGCTGTGCTTTGGTTTGTTTTAAGCAGACACAGCCCCGAGTGAAACCTTTTAATGTGATGCAGAGAAGTGTGGAGAATTAGTCACCTATATTAAAAAGAGCAGGATGTAGCCCGGCAGAAAGGCATGAGGATGGTGGGGGGAATGCTGCAGGATTTACAGGGAGACAGGTGAATTGCTGCACTGCAATAAGGTTTGGCTGGAGGGATTCTTAAGGAAGCAGGGAGTCACAGTTTCATGTGCAAAGAAGAGCTACGTGCAGTTTCATGCTGCTGGTAGGAAGCAGGACAGAAGTGCCTCGCTGTAAGTGTGTGCTAGATAAAGATGCATTTAGCCATGCTGAGCAAAATGGTGTTTATAGAGACAGTACAAAGCCTGGAGTTGCAAGAAGAGATGAAGGAGTTCAGAGAGTGACATTGCTGCACATGGAGGCAGAGAGGCTTGTTCAACCCATAAGATTCCCAGAGCACAGGGGAAGAAGAGGCTATTTGTTGCATTTAGCTTCTGTCTCTTTCTCCTTGGGCCCCGCAGCTTCCGCCTCGAGTGCTTAGTTCTTTTTGAGGACACATCCTGCAACACGTCCCTGGCTTCTCCTCCCTTGCAGCCAGACAAATTGGACCTCATTAAGCATCCTCCCCCAGTTGCCTGGGCGCCAGGACTGACAGTGTTGTGATGGCTAAAGAGCACGCTGACAGGGAATCTGCCTGCTGCTGAGTGACAGCCCTGGACCCCTGCCAGCAGCGCCATGAGCAGCAAGGGCAGAGCTCAACGGAGGGCTGCTGTAAAAGCCAGGATCTTCAATGGTTTACAAATGATGTGCTTGATATGTTAATAGTCACTGCTCAGAACCCATAGCAGAAGTGTTGTGATCCTGGTCTCACTCTGGGAAGGCAGAAAATCCTCTTGAATTTGCTGTGCATAGTCTTGGGAAGCGTTATGACATCACGCAGATGTCCACATTGCTGTGCTGTGTTATTTCTTGTTGCTAAAACGTGGATGCGTGATAGAACACCCCTAAGAAACCTCAGGGGTACTGCTTTGGACATGCTTTCATTGGACAATGCTTTAACTTCGTGAGACTTTTGGGTGTTTAATAGCAGATTTACTCCAGCGAGACTGAATATCACAGTTAGTTTGGGATATTTGTCAGTCTTTTACCTGAGAATCAAAGAATAGAGCTGCATGTGGGGCCATCACAAGTGGAGGAGCCGATATTACTACTCCTTGTTATAAGTAGGTGATTCTTTCTCTCCATGTGTGTGTTGATTTGCTTACTGTCCCCAGCTTGTGCTTTTTCCTCACTTTGATCTTCAGATCAAAGAGCAAAGGGGATTGGGGGGGGGGTAGGCTAGGGGCAAATTGGTCACAGAATATTAGATTTCCCAACAAACAACCCAGGAAGGAAAAAGGAGGAAAAGAGAAAATAGAAGCAGAGGGGAAAGTCATGATGTTCTAGAGAATGGTTGTGCCCATTGTTCTGATGTGGTATGTCTGGGCTCTGATCAAACCATGAGGACTAACACAGGCACTGAACCGGTGTGAGTTCCAATCCATACAGAGCCTCCCAGGTCTACCTGCTCACATCGAGACCACAGGAGGGGGTCAGACCTGTCCCACACAGGCCTGCTGTCACTCATATGGCAGGCAGCATGAGACATGAGTCCCTCAGAGAGCCTTGAGGCAAGATCTGCTTCTCAGCTGTGGTGAACAGACTTGGCAGAAATGCCGGCTACTCTATAGCCAGTGATGGCGCAAGATAACTGAAAGACAAAACATGGTGGGAAAGGCAGCTTCCTAAGACTCCAAAAGAGGATGAATGTCCAGTTCCTTCAGGAGCAATTCCCCCTTTGGTTTTCCTTCTGGATAAATTGGAGAACACGGAAGCTTTACACTGATATGGTGCACTCTGGTTACTGTCGTTGTGGAGCTCCCAGCCCACCTTTGCCGCCCAGAGTAACTATGCCCATCCCTGCCTTTGGGCTGGCCCTCACAGACAGTTAAAGGTACTGTGAAGGTGCTGAGGTGTTGGCACAGGGTGCCCAGAGAAGCTGTGGCTGCCCCATCCCTGGCAGTGTTCAAGGCCAGGTTGGACACAGGGGCTTGGAGCAACCTGCTCTAAGTGGAAGGTGTAAGGTCCCTTCCAACCCAAACCATTCTTGAGTTCTATGAAAGAGTCAACTCTATCAGCCCCAAATGTCTTGTTATCTTTCAGCAATCTGGCACATGGCTCTTGGGAACTTAAGAGAGTTGATTCTTTCCACCTCCAGCCTGAAGGAACAGCTTTCTGGTCACGGTCCATAGAATGAAAGCAAAGCATGGGAGCTGGGTAGTTGTGAAACGGACGGGTTGAAGAAATATTGTTCATTTTTCCCATTGTTTCCACTAAAGCCAGTGGCTTCCCAACCCTGACCGTGGGCACAGAGCCAGGACATAGCATGAATTAAAATAATAAACCCAATTTTCACTGGGAGAGTTGGTTCCCTTCAAACTGTGTAAATCCCTCCCTCTCCTCTCTTGTAAATAGCTTTAATACACCGCAGGCGCCAAATCACTTGACCTAGGTTAGCCTGGGAGCTGGGCTGCTTTCTGCCTGGCTGGCTAGGCCGGAGCCTGGGTTTTTCCTCCCATTCTCTGGCTGTCAATCCAGGTAATAGTCAAAGGCCTTATCTGAAATGCATTAGACTTTCAGCGAATTGTCTGGGCTCCGGGCCCTGGGTGCTGAAGGCACTCAGGCGTGTAATGTGCATAAGAGGCGAGACGGTAGCTTTTAACACCCCTTGCCTCATCTATTTTCTTGGCTCGGGTTCAGCAAGTCTCCTGAGTCTGCCAGCAAGAAGCATATCCCTCTCGGTTCAATGATGTAGGCAGTGGTAACTGATCGGCTGCAAGATGCTGCTTTGAGGGTTGCGAACTCTCAGCACCCAGTTTTGAGGCCATTTTTCCTAATATAGGAAAGTTGTTGCAGAGGGAGAGATGGCTTCCACAGAGGCAGAATAAAACAGGGGAGAGGAGATGGAATGTGGCCTGGGCAGCTGGAAGTGGCAGTGATGGGAAGAGTCCGGGAGTGAGGAGTTTAACAGAAGTGTTAGGGGGTCTGAAGCAGCCTAATGTAGAAACGGTCTCAGATATAAAGCTTCATTTGAAATCATGAAGGCCGGAAATGAGACCATTTGTTTTGTCTCTTTGCATTAAACAGACCAAGTTTTCCCCTTCCAAAGTTATTTCCAGATCTGACTGGAGTGCACGTGCCACAGAACTCACATTCTCTTCAGCCAACAGCCTTGAGGGTTTCTATCCTCTCCTCTTGCACCTTGATCCAAAACACTTTTAGCTGATGAATGCGGACAGTAAATATTTTAAGCCCTTTTCCCAGAGCAGATGTCAGATTTTAAGCCCTTTCCCAGAGCATGATAGTCAGTCTTTGCTGACATGACCCTTCTTGTGTAGTTAGGGATTGAAACACTTTTCAGTAGTCCCAATAGCTTTTATTTCTGCAAATGTTTGATTTTACTTAAAAAAAAGTGCACAGAATATTCTTGGAGTGTTGACATTAATGTCTGTTAGCATCCATTTCAGTTTCACTATGCAAACTCTTTCTTGTCTTCCTGTTGATTCGTGATATGGAAAACCAGTGGTGAATCTGCATGTTTAAATGTTAATTCAGTCCGGGAAAAAGAGGCAGTAACATCTAACCCATGGGATGTATCAGTCAGGAAATAACAAGGAGGCAAAGGAAACCAAGTATCTTTGGTTGTAGATGGCACCCAGTGAACTGATGTGTTAGCATTTCAGGACTACCTGCACTACCGTATTTGTGCTTCCCAAGTGGAAGAGATGACCAAAATATCTCCTGTGCTCAGCCTGATGTTGCTAAACCTCAGAGCATCTCCATGCCTGTCTCAGGCAGTTCACTTGACTGGGGTTCTTGTAGTCTGCATGATTTTGGGCCATGTAGATTCACATACAGGTATCAGTGAGGATGGGACGAGTGGCAAGGGAAAGACAGACAGATCATCCATTGTTTGTGCACTAAGCAGCATTGCAGGCATGTTCCTTGTCAGCCCTGAAAACCATCGGTCACTCTAACATGAAGTGGTCATCATAAAGATTATCTGGGTAACATACGAGCAAATGAGGAGCACTATTTAGGTCAGGCACAATTAAGATAGAGCAAAAGCAGCAGGAAAGCTTGTTCCTGATCATGTTGTCTTGCAGCAAGAGGTTACTTCCATGAGCTTTCTGATGATGAGAGGCAAATCTGGTTAGGAAGGGTGGTCTTTTGGCATGGTGGACACTAGTTAATCAAGGGACTGCTTAAAGTACCATTTTCAGACAACCACTGAAGGACCACATAAGTGAATTCAAGGACCTCCCACTTCTCTGTGTAGAAGGAACAAACATGTCCAATTCTATTGATGACTCTGAGACAAGGGCTGTCATTTTCTAGGGTTTTGTGCAATCGCGAGCGAAAGAAGCTGACTCTACTGCAAATAATGCTGTTATTAGTGGGTCAGCCTCACTGAGTAGGAAGTTGTGATTCACGGATGTGTAACAATTGCAGCTGGCTAAAGGGAATGAAACAGAGGGAAAGGAAAACACATCAGGCTGTCAATGCAGCAGGATCAGGGCCAGTTCAATATGTGTGGTTTGGACAGCAAATTCCTAATTTGCCATGGCATCCAGAGGAACTTTACAGGAATTTAGAGGTTTGTCATTTGAATCCCATTTCAGGCTTCTGGAAAATGACATAAAGAAGCTGTCAAAATCGCTTGTGCCTTTTTCTGAGCATATTAAGAAAACCTAAAGGAACATAAAGGATCAACAAGAGCTTAGTGCTTCCCTGCACCATTTCATGTTCAGACTATTCCACCCAGCCAGAACCCAAGGACTGCATGGAGCTGTTCAGAGTCATAGAATGATTCCACACAGAATAATCCCTGGACCTGATGTGTATTTTCTATTATCAAACAGACACATTGCTGTAAGGAGCAATGTTCTAACCAGAGCTGGGAGCAGGGGCATACAGGGCAGAGGGAGGTTATGCTGCAGTGGTCTTGATTCTGCCACAGACTTACTAGAACTGGAAAATGTGATCATTTTTGATCAACTTGTGATGAGACTATTTGTCTAACATGAACACGTCTGACCCTTTCAAGTGGGCAGAGGTTGTCTTTGCTCAGTTAACTGAGCTGGTATGAGATGGTATAACTGGACTAATTTTCTCTTCTGGGTGTGATTTAAGCACAATAGTAAGGAAAAGGTCTGGAGTTGTAATATTAGCCTGAAATAAGCGTAGCAAAAAGGCATGGAACTGGAAGGACTTCTATGGCATTACAATTGGTTGAGTGCTAGAGCTGTTCAGCAGCAGATGCCATAGCACTGCGGAACTAGAGGCAGCTTGCTTTTCCCTTTTCCCCTTCCTCTGGTTGGTTTTTCCTTCCAGATTCTACTGATCCTCATAGGAGCTTATTGACCACTTCACTCTAATCCTTGGAAAGTCTCTGGTTCAGAGTTACTTTTCTCACAAGCAACAGGATCTGAAATGGAAGTAATTCATTTATCATTACATACGGCTATATTTATCCAGTGATAGGAAGTGCAGTGAGAAAGCTGTAGGGAACTGTGATGCTTCTGCAATGTGCCTGAGCCAGCAAAGGGAAGCTGGAGGCATACGTTGTTTATAGTCAGGATATGACCAGAGGCATGGTCAGTACTGCCTACAGAGAGGGCTTTTGCATATTGATCTTTATCTACATTGTGATAGGAGACTCCACATCTTTGGCATGAACTGGAGACTTCCAACAAAGAAACATCTGTCTTTCCAACTGTCTGTTCCTCTTAGCTCTTTGCTATGTGGATAAACATACCATGATTTCAGCCCATGTTCCAACAGGAGGACTTCAGTCACCCATAGAACCAAAGGCCAACATGTGGAAGCACCACTGCCACCACTCAGTCACTTACTGTGAACGTTAGACGGTGACCAAAAGGCACTGGAGAGCATGGCTAGAGAAGACCTGCATTACTGTCTGGAAGGCAGTGTCTTGCCATGCGCCTGTAGCAGGCCACAGCTAAAACAATTAGAACACTGCATGCGTGAGCTTTGCAGCAGGTTTATTGACTCTATTTCATAGCTACCTTTACAGTGGTGAGGTGATCTGAGTTGTGTTGGGAGAATAGTGCCTTAGTATGGAATGAATGTGTTTTCCTCCAGTTGTAACCCTTGCTCCCTACATCAAATACTCCCTCATCCTCCTGAAAAGAGTAGATGAACTGTTTGCAGACACAAAATAAGGAGTGTTTTGGGCTGACTTCTGAGAGGGGAAATCATTGTGGTAATGATGCTTGGGAAGTTGCTGTGTAAAACAGCCAGCAAAGGAATCTTTAGGTTCTTTCAAGATTGCTTAAAATATTGATATTTCTTTTTTAAGGCAAGAGAAAACAGGCAAGTCAGAGTTTTACAATGTCTGTGCTGAAAGAAGCAGGAGACTAGGTCAGCAAGGCCAAGCCCTTGACTGGAAATCCAGAATTTATGGTCTGCTAGGTAAGCTGTATCCAATTCCAGGAGTGAAAAGGCATCCACTGACCCATTCTGAGACTGCTTCTAATCCTTGGCTTGCTCAAGAAGAAAGTGAGAGTCCTTATACTTACAGTGATCTTGCCTGAGGGCCAGGGCTGAGATTCAGGCCACAACCACATCCTGAAGTCCCAGCCTGGGCAATAACCATCATGTGCTCACCCCAAAGCTCTGCTGCAACTGATGCAGCCTCACCTCAGCAGTGGAACAGGAGAGGTGCTGGGTGTCACAGGGAAGGTGTAGGCTTGGCTATGTGGCAACGTGAAGCATGAGCTATGTCCTCTGTCCATTTGGGGATGTCTTGGCTCCCATGGAGTGCTGAGAAGTGGGTTGGCAGCTTAGAATGGGAGAGAACAGCGGGGTGTTGAGTGCTTTCAGCAGCTCCAGAGGGAATTCTCTACATGCTCATCTGCACTAGCACTTCCTCCTTCCCATGGTTAGAATAATTCCAGCCATTGCCAATAGATTGAAGGTGAGGAGCAAAACATCATGCATGCAGTAAAAATTGATCCTCTAATGGGAGAGTGACAATTATGGGTGCAAGCAGCAGGAAAGCCAAAGCTAATCACCCTGTCAAGGAATCAGAGTTGTGACAATAAGTCGTGACAATAGGTGTCAATAAGTTGTGACAATAAGTACAATAGAGTTGTATTAAATCAGTGTTTGTTATTGGGCTTACTGTAGCCAAGGGTCCTGAGTTTCCATGCTGGCTCTGCTGTGAAACCTTTAGTTTTTGGATGGCATCAGAGAAGGCACTTGCCTTCTACAGACTTTAATGTTCTTGCTGATACAATAAGGAAGAAAGACTAATTCATTTCCTAGAGGTAAGACTGTGAGGAAAGTTCTTGAGACTCTTCAGAACCCTCAAGGAATTGAAACAAAAGAAAAGCCCCCTTCACTTCCAGTGCATTCTCTTTACCAGCTCCTTCTCTCTTTGGAAGTCTGCTGCTGCCCCTTGCTGCATGACAGCAAGAAACCTTAAAGGCATGGGTGAGAGCACAGCTCAGGCTCAGACTGCAAATCTTCCAAAGGATTAGGGTTTTACTTCAAATAGAGGAATGTAAATGTGTCTGGCTCCATAGTGGCTGGAAATTTCTTGCTGGAGCCAATGTTGGGCCATACTTGGCGGTGACGAGACATTTGTTTGCCCACCCTGCTTGGACTGGAGCTCTTGGGCTGGAAAATGTTAAAATGGGCTGTGCGTGCTTGCAGTGCCATAAAGCAGAGCTGGGGGGCGGGGAGGAACTGGATGTAGGTGATTATTCTCCAGTGCTCACTGTTGTATGTACTAAGGATGGCAAGCTGGGGGAAGAAGCAGGCTTCGTTTAGTCTGACTGCAAGGCTGGGAGTTTGAGCTCATCTATTTCCCCCTCCTCTGTCTTTTTGCTGTCACTGGTTCCTGGCATTCTATCCACCTGGGGGTTCACCAAGATATTTGAGGCTCTAAATCCCACTGAGGCTGGTGGGGATGTGGCATTTAAATGGGGTTTCAGGTTCTCTTTACCAATGCACCAAGGTGTCAGGCTAGAAAGTGGGCAGAAGAGAAATGTTAGAATCCAAATAACAAGTTGGCCTGCATGTAATAGAGGGAAGCAGTATCCCTGTATGGACCCAGGCAACCTGTGTGTGCTGCTAAAGGTTTGAGCACATATTACATACAATGCATGGATGATGAGCTCGTAAGCACAGACTGACCAGCTGCAGCACTGAGTTAGCACATGGCTTTTGTGAAGGTCAGCAATATAAAAGGCCTTGAGTGTCTCCTAGGTGGATGTACCTGCCAAGGAGGACTTGGCTTTTTCTGCCCTCTGGTATTTCCAAGGGGGTTTCCCTGCCATTCTCCCACGTGTGGGCAATAGGAGTCAGAAGATAAGAGCTCTGTAAAAGGGTAAGCAGCTGATCACTTCTGTGCTATCCCATAATACAAACACCCGATAGAAAGGCAAATCTTGTCTGCAGAGATGCACTTTGATTTCTTCTCTTGTCATCAGCAATATTCAGAAGCTTTCTGACAAAGCCTTGTTCTGAAATCTAATGTCTATATCAAATTTATGGCAGTTATGAAACAAGCAAGGTTTTGGCGCAGAGCAGGGCAATTATAAAAGGGCATGAAACACAAAAAGGGACTGAAATGAATGCTCAGATAAAGTAATGATGGGGCAAATGTAGCCAGCATGTCTCTAATACTTTAAGGACTAACAAAACCCTGACAGAATTAATCTGTCTACTAATAGGCTCCAGCCTTCCCTCCTGCCCTGCTCTGCCAGGGGACAAGGACATTATAGGAAAGCACAGGACCAGGGCCTGAAAGGTGCAGGTTCTACCTGTAGCTCTGACTCCTTGGCTGACTTCAGGCATGTTGGTTTATTTTCCTTCAAGTCAGGGTCTCCTGAATGCAACAGGAAGAATAACAGTGCCTCTTCAGACTGGGACTTGGTCATTAGTGCAGATGAAATGCTGTGGTCTCCATGAAGGACTAGCTACTCATGCCAGGAGATGGGAATCCTCTGGGCCAAGGGATGTTTGGCTTTGGTCAGCAGTTTGTGTTATCCCATGCTGGCAAGTGTTTCCCTGGAGCTAGCCATGCCTCTTAACTCAGTTGGAAAGATGATGTTGTGTGTTGTTCCCATGATTACAGATTCAAGTCATCATCAGCAATCAGTGCTTTTGTATTTTATTACCCACTCTGCGATGTGCAATGGGAGATCCAAGTTATCACTCCACTTCTTGACAAAGGAAAAGCCAACTCTGTGATGGATAAGCTGACCAGAACTAGCCATATGCAGCTGATAAAGTTCAGGTCTGATAATAAGGCCAGACTATGTTAAATAGCCTGGAAAATGAGATCTATGTGTCATATACCAGATCTCTTTGGAAGTGCCTTATGCTTCTTCCCACCCAGAAGGTAGAAATCTGCTGCCCTTGGCCAGAGTGAAAGAAAACAGGAATGCAAAGGCAGTGTGGTCACTGTTGGGTTGAAAAGGGACCTGATATGCCTGGTGGGTTTGGAAACCTTGTGTTCCCTAATGAAAAATGGAATGCTCTGAAGATCTTTTATGATTATGAATCATGGGTGCCTTTAAAACCTTAAGATCTGGCATTCCCAGAGCATCTAGTCCTATTAAAAGTTCTGTGAGCAGCAGCTGATCTCAATGGTACTTTGGGAAACAGCACAGTGTCTCTTCTTGCTACCTCCTTAGATATGATGAGATATATTCCTAAAGAATGGACAGGGAATGAAAATCACCTCTCCTATCTCAGGTACAGGAGGCAGTGTTGTCTGTAACATGGAAATCTGATGGCAGTGGGTACTATGACATTGTCCTCTTCTCTGAGCTGGAATGGCTGCAAAGGGGAAGGACATCATCCTCATCAGTCACCAAAAGGCAGCAAGAAATGGGGTAGAATGGCCAACAGGAGCTGTTTGTTCAGGAATACATCAAGAAATCAAGCAGTGTCTCCTTTCCAAAAGCTCTAGGATGAAGTTCTTATTTGGCCTTCCAGCAGAACTCTTCCCCTAACTCACAGTGAACACCAAAGTATCTTTTATGCTGACCCTTATTGTCCTTTCCAAAGAAATCTGTTCAGTGTGGGCTTTGACAGGCTCGGTGCTTTAGCCCTCAATGGCAGTTTGTATTTACGTAAGTGGAACACTAATATTTATTTAAGATTATGCTGTATTTTTCAGGACTGAAGGGAAGATTATGCTTCATGCTTTTTATATTGAAGAGGTGGGGAAGAGGGAACGGTCCCGTGGCATGCCTGAAGGACCAGAGCCTGTTCTGCTTTGCATTAAGTATGAAAATTAGAGCAGAAGGGTGTTTGGGACTAGCAAGACTTGTCCAAAAGCAGTGGAAATGCATGTTAACAGGATTGCATAGGAAAAGCAACATGAATGGGGGAAGAGAGAACTTGTTTTGTGCAAAGTATCACCAGTTAAAGCCAGTTTGGGTGACAGTTCTGTGACATGGGGATCAAACCACCTGTACCTTTGACCCTAAAGACCAGCAGTAACTCCACTGACTTCAACCAGAGCTGATTTACACCAAATGAATATGTGATTACATACTGAGGAATACAAATAATGAGGTCAGTATTTAGATTCTGTCAGGATCAGAGCATTTGTATTCAATAACATTGCACTAATATTTGTTATCTATTAATTTATAACTTCAATCTATTACAGTAACACAGCAAAAAAAGAGCTGTAGAACTATTAGAATGGTAAGGCCTTGTAACTCAAACATCTTTAACCCAAGCATCACCACTAAATGCAGCATTTTGAATGAATTGATAGCAAACATTCCTTCCCAAAGTGAAAATACGTTTTAAAATCTACTCAAGTACCTCTTTAAATAACATTTATATAATCTAAGAGGGGAAATTCCCATACATTGAGTGCCACATTTTCTTCCAGGCAAAGGCAGGAAATCCAATGGTAAGCCTGAAATTCTACACTTGGCCATTTCTGTTGTGCCTCAACAGTAACATGTATTGTACAAGTAACAGCTACCTAGATCCAGCCCTCTAGGAGCCACATCTGTGCCACATCTGTCAAGGTTATGAGTCTCAACACTGAAATGCCAGGAACACTGCAGGGAAAGTAAGTGATGTTCCGTGCCTCCCATCTTTCTAGCATCTGGGCCTTGGTTCTTCACTGCCGGCTGTCCTGAGTGTGGACCTTTTGTCACTTGCTGGTATTTGCAAAAGGTCTCTCCTTGCTCTGTTGTGCAAAGGCAACCAGAGCAATACCCTTCTTCCAGGCCTGTAACAAAGCACAAGCTCTCTTTTAACTGTTCCCACCATCCAGCAAGCAGGATTAGGATCTCACCAGCCAGGGAGCTGGACCTTCCAGGATCCATTGCCAATTGAACTGCTGGCACCAAACCACTGGCACAAAGGAATATGCTGGCAACAACAGAAAAGAGAGGCTGGGTCTGTCCCTTTAGGAGAGATTCTGTTCTGTTGTTCCATGTGAAGTGTTTTCCTTGCCCACACAAACACACTAATGACATTACCACCAGGTATTAGCAGCTTGGGAAGAGAGTAGGGATAGGAAAGTCAAGGCTGGTGTGCTCCTCTGGAGACCACCCATTGTGCTGTATTTATGAAGCAAAGAAACAAAAACTGAGTTGTCTCTCTTCTATATAAAAACACCTGAACACAGAGCTGTGTGGTCTGGCAGTGCCTCCCTATCCTTTGCTTAACCTACAACAGAAACAAACACAACTTTCTCTATTTTTTAGCACTTTGCTCACATTTCTCTCCTGGTAAAGCTTGGGAAAGAAACCCTTGGAGGAAGCCTTCAAAGAAGCACTGGTCCACGTTCAAGGAGGACTGATAAAGGGCAGTACATGGGTTCAGTGCTTCACAGGTGGCCCTTGGCTTTGGAAGAAGTTAGGTTAGCTTCAAGTAGTTTAGCTTGCCCTGGTGATGTGTTGAAGTAGATAACCCCTCAGTCACTTCCTTCCTAATTCACTATGAGCCTAAGAAACCCTTCTGAATACAACTTGTGTGTTTCTATAGGTCAGACAACCTATATATAGCTTATATATCTGGTTTATGTGGTCAGCAGGCAGAGCATTGGGGTATTCACCAAACCAGCCTTTATCAAAGTCTGCGGTACAAATCAGCCCTAAGCAGGGCAATGTAAAGTTGGGTCTTCCTTGACGTTTCAGCCATTTGGGTGCATCTGAACTAGGAGAAAGAAAGGTTCCAGACTTGATGCTGGTTTTGGTTATGGCTCTCTGTGGATCAACTTCTAAGGGACCTGCTTTGGCTTTTCATTTGGGGAAAACCAGGTGTATACCTGCTGCTTTTCATTCTTAACCTTACATTAGTATCCTTGAATGAGGCCTCTCAGATAGACAGTCACTTCCTAATCTCCTGCTATGAAGAGAGAAACCTAGAGGTGAATGACAGACTCAGCATCACTCAGGTGGTGAGTGACAATGGCAGGCTTTGTTTTCACTCACTTACCTATTGATCTTTACACCATCACTTAACTAGTCCCATTCAGGGGATGTTAAGACAACAGAGTCTGCCTGCCCAGCCTTTTGGCATGATCATGTCTGAGTAGTGCTAAGCCCTATCCATAATACTGGGTGCCTGCCAGCAGAGCATGGCTGGCAGCCTTATGAATGCTTCTTTAAACAGCCTGTGCTTTGTTGTTGCACGTGCTGTTCTCCTCCGTTTGTCTCGGCAGACAGGGTGCATCCTTGCAAATAAGATGGGTGATCTATCCAGCTTCTCCCTAGAGAACAAAGCCAAACTGAAGGTCATCTCCAAGTGCCAAGCTGTCTGCTCTCAGTGCACTGGGAGTACTAAAGCAGCTTCCCCAGCTTCCAGCACAGCTTTGGGTACTTGGAGGCTTCACCCACAGCCTCTGTCAGAGCTCCAGAAGGACAACTGTTAATGCATTTCTTAATTGGCCTTGGTCAGATTTTGCAGGGGTGGTTTCCATTAGTCCTGCTCAGCTCTCAAGCACCTCTCCAAAGCCCATCTGGCTATGGAAAAGTGACTTAAATGATTTGGGAAGGGCTGTGCAGTGCCAGCCAACTCGCTGCTCATTAAAGAAAGCACTTAGGCCAGTGCTGGCACTGCTATAAAGGAAAGCTGGTCCCTTTGAGGTCCAGGTTTACCTGCTTTTATCACTGCAGAATCTTGGGTCTGACTCCTTGGCATTTACTTAAATGTGTTTGATGCTTCCCCAAACAAGTGATTTGAGCTCCAGAGGAGAGCAGTTCTTTCCTCAGGCCATTTGCAGACACATGAATGCAGCTCCATAGGAAGGCTGCAATCTGTTTAGAGCTTGGGGTTTGGAGAAGCTCCCCCAAACCTGGGGGCTATTCTGCCCTGAGCTCTATGTGTCTGCAAAAGTAAACCAGAAAGCTTGTGAAGTCTTCTTGTGACATGTCCAGTATTCCTCCTTTCATCCCATCTGTTAAATATCTTAGCAAGAACATTTCCAAAGCTCAGGCCTCCAGTGTGTAACACTGAGCTGAAAAGTATGCCTGGGATGTCAGATACCACTGGGGTGACATGAGAAGACAGAGAGCTGATTCCTTGGAGACTGCCTGGGGCAAGCCACAATTCCCAGTGCAATAAGATGAAGAGTACACAGAGATACTGTCATGGTTGGCCCATGGCTTGTGATTCCAAGAGTGCTGCAGTCAAACTGCCAGAAATCTGATAGTCTGGAATGTGCACTAAAATAAATACTTCCTCATAGGTATTTCTTTTGTCTGGGGGTTACTACTCAGGTTGAGAGGCCTACAGACCAGCTCCCTGCTTTGCGATTATCCAGATTCTGACTCCTAGTCTTCTACAGTGGATTTCATGGCTTATCTGCTGAAGTCTTGCTTTTCTAGTGAGAAAGGAGGAGAGATGGACCCTGTGCTGGTCATGGCACGTTTTAGACCCTTGTGTCCAACCAATAGGACCCATGGTTGTGGGTTCTGTAATCAGCACCATCCCAAAGTAAACTTTAAGATTACTTTCAGCTCATATCTCTTTTTATATTACCAAATGACCACGTAAGACTTTTCTGCTTTTATTCTGCTAGATACTGTAATGACTCTCTAGACATTCCTGATTACTATATGCTGGATATATGTTCAGACTTCTGCTTCAGAAACAGGCTCTCACTTGAGCTAAGGGACCATCCAATTTAGCTAGCAGCATTTTATGGCTTATGGACCCTGACGGGCAGTTCTGATGCTTCCTATCCCGTGCAGTGACATGTGCATAGTTAGCGTTCAGTCTGAGCCTCTCTATTGACATTTCCACCCGTAAATGAAATGTGTGTTCTGTCTTAATGGCCTTGATTGGGATGTCTTCAAGGAAAATGATCCGTTGGCATAGGAGGGTGTTTAGATGTGTGAGCAGAGAGCCAGTCACTGGCTCTGCAATTGGGTTGGAAAGGATCCAGTTGGCCTTCTCCTCCAAGTTGTGGAATGAGTGTGTCACAGCTCTTGGTTTTCACAAGCATTTCATGATTGGCAAAGGAGATTGGTCAGCAGATCCTGCTAAACAAATCTGTTACGAAAACCACATACATCTCGCAAGCTTGGACAGTGTAAAGGGAGTTCTCTGTGCTAAGATGCCCTGAGCAAGCAGTTGCACTGGAAAATTGCACTGGGAGGGGGAACAGAAGGCCTGGAAAAAAAAAAGTAATGGGGAGAAGGGGCAAATGCAGTGATGGACTACAGAAGTAAGGAACTGTATTGTGTATATGGGAGAAGGCTGAGGTTCTCAATGACAAGTGCAAGGTTGGTCCTACACCTCAGTTGAAGCAATCCTAGGCACAGCTACAGGTTGGGTAAAGAGGAGATTCAGAGCAGCCCCGAGGAGAAGGACTTGGGGGTGGTGATCAATGCGAACATGAACATGAGTCAACTGCAGTGTGCACTCGCAGCCCAGAAAGCCAAACGTATCTTGGGCTGCATCAAAAGGAGTGTGACCAGCAGGTTGAGGGAGGTGATTCTGCCCCTCTGCTCTGCTCTCATGAGACCCCACCTGGAGCACTGTGTGCAGTTCTGGTGTCCTCAACATAAAAAGGATATGGAACTGTTGGGACAAGTCCAGAGGAGGCCACAAAGATGATCGGGGGACTGAAGCATCTCCCATACGAAGACAGGCTGAGAGAGTTGAGGCTGTTCAGCTTGGAGAAGCTGTGTGGAGACCTCATAGCAGCCTTCCAGTATCTGAAGGGGGCCTATAGGGATACTGGGGAGGGACTCTTCATTAGAGACTGCAGTGACAGGACAAGGGGTAACGGTTTCAAACTTGAACTGTGAGGGTGGTGAGGCACTGGAATGGGTTGCCCAAGTTCTGAGTGCTCCATCCCTGGCAGTGTTTAAGGCCAGGTTGGACGAAGCCTTGGGTGCCATGGTTTAGTGTGAGGTGTTCCTGCCCATGGCAGGGGGTTGGAGCTGGATGATCTTAAGGTCCTTTCCAACCCTAACTATTCTATGATTCTATGGCATAAATAAAAGCTCAGTGCTAGGAGCTGCACCTCTCTGCAGAGGTTTGTTCACCCACTACAGCCTTAGGCTTCATTTCCCTGTGGCATTTTCATATTGTTGCTTGTGTTGGCCAAAAGTGAGGAGGTGGCATGTGTGACTGTTACCACACAGTGGCAACCATGGGTTTATCATGTGCTGGCTTTTGTTCTTAAACCACAAAAGCCTCACATAGCCTTTGGCCATGAGCAACAAAAGGACCTATGGCAGGGGCTACTCCTCCTTTGCAAGCTGACACAGCAGTGATACGGCTTTTAAGGCCATGATTGTCTTATCAACAGAAATGGTTTCATATCATGGAGGAGAAAGGAGATGCAGAAGATGAACTGGTCTCACTCATTGAGAAGGAGATAAAGCTTTGGGCTTTTATTTTCCCAGTTCTCATATGAAGCAGACATTAACTCAATTTCTAGGTGCTTTGTGTAGCTGTTTCAAACTTCTCACTGTCCCTGAGACCTGTGCAGGCTCCTTTCCTCCTGAGACTTCTGGGAGGTTTTAGTACAAGCAGAGGTCTTCATGGGATTTTGAGAGGCTTGAAGCTAAATCCCAGACAAGCAGATAATTTCTTCTTGGTAAACCCCAATGGGTTGCTTCTGTTTGGTGGGGTTTTTTTTTCCAGTCATGAAAGAAAAATGAACGATACATGCTATTCCTAGCTCAAATCCCATCTATGAAACTGTCTCCAGGGAATCAACAGAGACTTTGTGAATGATATCTCATTTATACAGGACTAAGAAAGGCTAATCATGAGGAAAGAGATGTGTTTGTAGCAGCTCTATTTGTGGCAGTTCTTTACTAGCCCACAGGTGCTCTCAGCTTTGCAAACAGCACAGATGGAATATGACCACATTTTGAACAAACTTGTGGTTTTATACAAGTTTTCTTTGGCAGACCTTTTGCACAAAGTAAATAGCTGATATTCCTCTTAGATTGTGACTGCTCTTTGAAACAAGCAGGTTAGGAAGCAATGTTGGTTAAGTTTTGAGATGTGAACGCAACCAACTTCACTCAATCCATCATCTGAACTGTGTGAAGAACATGAATCTTCAATGGAATAGCAGATAACTCCTTCCCCCAGCTCCAGATCTGGTTTGCATAAGAGGCAGAAAGCCTTGAATGTCTTTCTGAAGCTCATTAGACATTTCCAAGTTAAACTGTGAGGAAAAGAAAATGTGAGGGCAGGGATGCAGCACCAACCACATTAGGAAGGCAAAGAGCATAGGAATGAAATCACCTTCCACCTTGGTAAAAGCTTGTTGGAGGAGGCACTGTGCTTGAGGCCTTATTGCTCCAGTCTAAGAGCATCAGACACGGTTTCTGTCCTGCCACTGTCTTATGTGGTCAAGTCATATTATTTCCTTGTACCTCAGAACACAGAAAATGAGCTATGAGTAACCCTTACTTCATGATGTGCTTTGGGATCCTGGGAACCAAGGTACCATAGAGGTATCTGCAGCTTTTACAAAGTAAAGATGAAGTACATACCTTATCAGCTCCTAGAAGGGATAACTCTTCCTACCATTCTTCTGGTAGTAATTTACAGCTTTCATAACTCAATCCAATTTGGATTTAGGGCTAATAGAACTGAGGCTGGAGTCAAACCAGGTCAGAGTCAAAGCTAGGAGCCAACAAATGTTGTTTGGGAGCTTGTGTGCCGAAACGAGCTTGTGCCTTTGCCCATGAGTCTGCATTCTGCCTGTGTGGTTCTGTGGTGGCCTGAGTTATGACTTCAGAAAGGAGAGAGAATAAGTAGCTGTGACTGAATAGCGTTGTTTTTCCACAGCTTATTAAGCCCCTAATAAGTGACTTGCTGTGTTGCTTTTGGGAGGATGCTCTGTGGTTGCTGAGGAGAAGATGGTTAATGTGTTTATTTGTGTGTTGCAGCTTGGAAAATTCCTGCAGATATGTTTCTGTTTCAGTCAGGACCTCAGTCAGAGCTGACACTAGAGGTTGCTAAAGTTGGTGAAAGGGAAGGCAGGCAGCAGAGGGGGAAAGGCTTTCCCTTTATGCTGTTATCATGGATACATCCCCTACCTCACCTTGCCCAGTATTCTTTATGCTTCACACAGCTGAGGCCTCCTCCTTGCCTTCTGACAGGGGAATTATGAGGGAAACAGCCTGGCTGGGTTGAAGGCAGCTTCCCTTACTGGGTGAACTGTTTGACTCCCTTTCTGACAGGAGTTCTGCCTGTATGTTGGTGAGAGGAATCCTGTCATGGGGCAGCCACTGCAGGTATGAGTGGGGCAAACCCTGCTTTCCTCACAGTAAACAAAGCTGCTGCTGTATTCAGTCCCTGCCCTGCATGAGAAGTGTAGCCAAGGAGTGGAATGTTGGTTTGTGATGAAGTTAATGCAGAGATGTCATCCCACTGGCTTGTCACAGGAGGTGAGCAAGTTGTTGCGGTTACATATGGTGGTCTTAGGATGAAGGAGCTTTACACAGGTTGTCTTGTTGAGTGGAAGAGACCAAGAGCCCATAGCTGTTTCCCAGGACAATCCCATGCCAATCCCAAGCTGCAGCATTGCTTTGAGTGCACAGCCTTCAGTGTTACCCTCTCCTTACCTCCCCTGGCTCCATTCATCACAACATGGGTGGCGTATCCAATCCAAGTAGACTATGCTTTCCTGTTGATAGATTATTGTTGGCATAGGTCCTTTATGACTGCTTCTCTGAGAGCTAAGAAAGATCAACAACACTGTGTCATTGTGTCTGGGAGGCAATGTGGGGAGAGGGAGGGATGTCAGGAGAAAGAGGAGAGCAGATGACCCAGGTGAGTTTAGGTCTTGTGTCGGTGTGTCTTAGGAACCATTTCACCCAGGGAATTTGCTAAGGTTTAGAACACCACAGCTATGGAGGGTGGCTGGAGTCACTGCCATGATGCTGCTTTACAGCTCCTGAGAGCCTCAGTTGACAAGGTGTTTGTAGAAGACACAAACTGAATCGCAAGCTGTGGCCTCCAAGACTCATTTGAGCAGACACACAAGCTCACTTCTTGGCAACAGAAGGCCATGTTTGAAATCAGCCTTTTACTGTCAGATTCACCAGTATTTCATGGCATAATGAAGTGAATTGACACAGTAGAGCTGCAATTTCACACATAACAACTCACACACTACTAGGCAAACAACAGGGATTCAGGAACTGCAGCTCTTACAAGATGTGACCATGTCCATCCCATTTCTAACACAGCATTGCTGTTCTCTACTGGCCTGACAGATGGGTGGAAACAGCCTACTTGGTTTACACCATTTTAGCAAGAAGCTGGGAAGAACCAGTGCTCTGTTTATAAGTTAGATGTTTCCAAAAGACACAGTCAAGGGAGTTAATCCTAAAATTTAAACCAAAACCCTATTGGAATTATCCATAATGAACTAAGATTGTGCATAAGGCCTAAGAAATGGTTTTATCTTCAAAGCAGAAATGATGTGAAACTGTAGTGCTAACAACCATCAATCACTGCAGCAGGGAACAGGAATGATACCTCAATGCACTGAACTAGCTGATCACAGCCTGAACATCCAGGTAAAACAGTGCTGTGCTAACACAGCTATCTGAGGTCACATCCCCAAGCTAACAGTCATAGTAGACATCATGTAGATATAGAGAAAGTAGACCTCAGAGGCCACATCCTTGAAAACCTTGCTTCTGGTCAACTATGAAGTGTCACCTTGCTTTGTCTTACTATTCAGTGCATGGTCCAAATCTCCTTTCTGAGAGGACAATGAAAATCAGATGATAAAATGATAAACTGCTAGTTTGGAGAACAAAGTTCTCCAGCACATGAGAGAAAGGGATGGTGTTTACCATCAAGAGATGATTGGAGGCCTGTGGACACAGAGGTCAGTGTCAAAAGATGGAGAACTGAGCACCATTTATGGAGGCTTTGAAAGGAATAAACAGGAAAGCAAACGTCAGAGAGGGAAGGAATTTGCCTTCAAAATGGATGGCCTCCAAAGCCATCTGCTCTCAGTCTAACTATGATAATGATTTATTGTCTCCTTTGGGCTGACTTTAACCTCAGTTGACTGCCAAATGCAGAGTATAGGCCTGCCTTGCCCCAGGGAACACACAGTACAAAATACAAGCTCAGAGGGGAGATGACAGCTGGGAATAAGCATAGGAAAGGAGCTGATTTGGCCAGGTACAGATCCTGGGAGGAACCTGCCTCTCTTCAGCCTGAAGTGGTTTGTCAACTTGGTGGCCTTCAGCAAGCTGTGAGCAAGCTGCTCTCAAAACCAATGAGTGTCATCATGCAAAAGGCAGCATCCCTTCATCACTGGGAGCTTAGAGCAACATTTAAAGGTAAAGCAGTGCCATTTTCTTTAGCAGTTATTGGGAGGAACTGGGGCACTAAGGACAATTCATTGGGCAAACCATGCAGTGAGCTGACATCCTGAATCCTTTAAATAAGAAAAGGGTTCCTATTTCTACCACATATATCCCAGTGTACTCTCATAACTGTTTTAGTCAACCAATATCTTGTGTTTAAAAGCATACAGAAGAAATGGGAAAGGTCCAGCAAAGACCAAGAGGTATAGTCATAAGTATGGAACCACATGGTATATAGAGAGGTTAAATAGACTATGGCTGTTCAGCTTGGAAAAAAGGTTAGTGAAGGAGATGATAAAAGTTTATAAAGCAGAGAAAAGGAATAGGGTAGACACAATTCCCTGTAATCTCTGGCAAAGGAGCATGCAGACCCCAGGATGAGATGATTTCCCTGCACTGTCATGTGTTGACAAGAAGATTTCAGCAGTGCAGCCAACATCCTCCGAGAACAGAGTGGGAGAAGCACGTAAGGCTGGCTTTGCCCAAAGTGAATCAAGCTGATATTCATTCCAGGAAATTTGTTTTTATTCACTGGAGAATTTAATTAGCCATGGAAGGAACTCTAATTAAGCTGCAGAAAAAACCCTCTTGGGCTCCATGTGACTGAGAGCCAGTCATCTTCTATTGTTTTCAAAGTAAACACTGGAGGCCCAGGCAATTTTTAGATCATCTGAGTTACAACGAGAACAACAAAGATGGACAAAGTTGATTCAAACTTGAAAAGAAGGTAAAAAAGCATCTCCTATTAGCGGGTTGCCTGCATCTCCTTGCAAGCACACACCCGCTGAGCACATCCTGCACTAGTGATTTCCCTAGACAATCCCTCAGGAACAGAGAATCATATAATCAACTAGGTTGGAGAAGACCTTTAAGATCACTTGGTGCCTCTTCCTGTTTGAAAGCAGGTATTGGTTAGCAAATGGGCCAGACTCACACAATGAACAGGCAGTGGAGATCTGATGATGCTGCAAAGTGCAGCTTGCTACACATGAAACTGCTTATTTTGAGTCTTTCTTCACAAAAATATTTGAATTCATTTACTTTACAAAAACTAGGTTCCTCCCTTCTTTTCCTTGACCCCCAAATACCCCATTGCCTACTGTAACCCTTCCAAAATTAAGGCCCAAGACCCCAAAAGAATGATACGACATTAATAATGTATCATAGAATCATAGAATAATTAGGGTTGAAAAGGACCTTAAGATATCACTACAGTCAAGCTAATACCATAAAGCTCAACAACCTTGCCCATGGCAAGTCTCTTTGCTTGCCAATGCCTCAGTATTTTCTTCTGTAACTGAGGCAGAAAAAACCCTTCCTTGCCTTACAGATGTGCATGTGAGGCTTAATGAGGCTTGATTAATGTTATCAAAGCACTTGGAGATCTTTGATAGGATAGAAAGCTTCCCGAATGCCAAACAGTGCTCTTTCCAGATGAGTTAGGTCTAACTCAATCCCTGTGAGAGCACACAGATGGTATTTCCCTGGGTAATATTGTTGGATTTTGGCTATGAGGAGAGCTCTTTGGTTCTTGGCTACAGAGCTGTGTAAGACAAACATCCTGAGGCTGGTGACCATCTGGAGGACTCTGATTAGTGGTAACATCTGCCTTTAGTCTCTGGACACCAGATGGCAGAAAACAGCTCAGTATACTGTCCAGGAAAGCCAGGCTAACCCAGAAGAGCTCTTCTTGTAGCTAAAGCAATGTTTTCAAGTATAGTGCCCTGCAGTGTGTGCAACAGGGTCCTGTGAATGGCTGTAACATCATCCAAGGTGAATAGACTTAGTATGTGAGAGATGGAAACTAATGTAAGGGAAACATTACATATATAGAGGGTTGTCCAGTACCCTAAATTAGTCCCTGTAATGTCTGTAGCATCATCTTTGCACTCACAGTAGTATGGAATAGTGTAAAGAGGAGGGATATAGGACAGTGAGTTCACTAGGAGCAGTCAAACATGCACGAGATGAGCACTTGTTCAAACATCTCTTTCTCTTCAGCTTTCTGAGCTTCCAAGATAGAGCTTTCTAATCAGAGAATCACAGAACNTTTCTGAAGTGTGCAAATGCTGCACAAGATGAGCACTTGTTCAAACATCTCTTTCTCTTCAGCTTTCTGAGCTTCCAAGATAGAGCTTTCTAATCAGAGAATCACAGAACAGTTTGGGTTGAAAGGGACCATAAAGATTATCTAGCTCCAGCTGATGAGTGTATTAACCTCTGCAGCAAGAGAACATTTGAAAAACTCTAGTAAGAGCAAAGAACACTGCAGAACAAATGGCTTTTAAAATCAGACTAAAAGTAAATGGGAGTGGTTACGGAAAGTCAAGGTTCAGGTAGAAAGCAAAGGAATTATGCAAGTAAATAAATCCTGCTGAACTCAGGTGCTAGGTTTTGTATCCTGGCTACATTACGGTTTATTTCACATTCTTTATTCCCTTTGGATGATTTTTTTGATTCAAATAGCTGGATGTCTGTAGGCAGTAAAGTGATTTCTCTGTTAGACTTTGATTTACCAGGTGCTCTGTTATTTATAGCCTCCTCAATGACTTTATTTTTAGAGTGCAGATACCCTTATACTGTATTGTTGTATGTTGGCTTTGAGAAGGCTACTACCAACAGCTACTACAGAGAGTAGAGTCTGGCTTCCATGTCTGAACTCCAGGGCAGCTCAGCTGTGTGCACAGGGCAGTGTGTGCTGGATCTGTTCAGCACCTAACACAATAGTGGCCAAAGTAATAATAGACAATAGTGAAAGAAAGAGTGACCAAGTGAAAGGAACTATGACAATTGTGAGATGAAATGTAGGTATTTCTAGTCTATCTCCATATAACCCTTTCTTCTGCATCAGCTCTCCAGGACCCAATCCTAAACTGGATCCAATAGCTGCCACCTTCCATTAATGGGCTTCAGCTCCTGTAATGAGTGATCAGTTTCAGTAATTATTGATGCAGGAGCAGGTGACAATAAATGCAAAGAGGAATCTGTGGGAAGCAGGAATGTGGGGTGGCAGTTCTGCACAGTGAGCAGGTCTCACATCAGGCCAACGTGGCTGGAGATTTTCCAGGCTCAGAATCCAGTCTCCCTAGCAATTGGGTGGGAGCTGACCACCCACCCTCACTATGCTTTATTTACACAGGAACAGTAATCCTGATTGCTTCAGCAAGGATATGTGGAGATACATACACTGGCCTCTGTCTGTGCTTAGTTAACCTCTTCATGGTCATTGCTGGGATTAGTTCTGCATCTTGGCATTGAAAAGCCATGGAAATAATTCTGCTGAAGGACAAGAAATCTAATGGATCTAGAGGTTCTATTCTATTGGACATGGGCAGCCAGACCTGGGATACTGGGATGTACCACACGGCCTAGTTCTAGGCCATTCAGCATGGCAGAAGTCTCAGAACACTGAAATCCCCCTTTGATACGAGGTCTGTAAGATTTCACTCCTGCTGGGCTTGGACTCTGAACCAGATTTGAACACTATCCCAAAGCCTGAAACTAACCTCAGAATCTGCCTGGCTCTTGGTCAAGAGGAACATATTTTCTGGCCAATTTCTGCTTAGTCCAGTGACCTACATTCAGTTTTCAACAACCTTGGGGTGAGCTCTGAAATAACACCGAGTGTTCAAGTCTGACTACTCCAGGTAGACACAGCAGAGACCGAAATCCGAATCTAGCTTAGCTCCTCCTTGGTGTTTAATCGCAATCCTTCCCTTCCCAAAAGCCTTTCTCCCATCTCTAGTGGGGGCTCACTAAAGGATGTCTTTGCAAGCAGAGTTTTTGTATTGTGGTCAGATTTAAATCTCTGTATTTCTTATTCCTTCATATCAGCTTATGAGCTGATCTGAGAGTAAACCTCTTCCCAATTAAAAACACACTAGTGCCCTCAAATGTGAGAAGTGGGCACTACTGCATGCGGAAACCTGCATGATTTGATGGGTCCTCTCTCAGCATGACCTGGTTGTTCAGGCTTCTTGTTCAGTGCCCAAATTCATGTCCCTTACATTCCTCTTTCTCTTACATTGTGAAATGAGAGGAGTTCGTGTCTGTGCTCACGGCCAAGAAGAGTTCTGACAAAAAGGACTCATGATCCTTTATGGTTTAAGTTTAGGAAACTGTCAGCAGTCATAGGCTTCCACTGCTTTTCTGTGATTGGGCAGATGTTATCTTGTCCCCCCTTTGCTTATAACTTTTGTAACAGCAGCAATACAGCAAAAGTGCTTGTTCTCGAGTTGTGTGTTTTGTTGTGGGTTTGATTTCCTTTTTGTCTCTGTGGGCTCTTACAAACCAGCTTGCACACATAAGTGTTATTCCATCCTTCCTCTGCAAGCCGGTGTCCCTGTGCAGAGCATGCTGCTGCAGAGCTGGGGACTCAAAACCACAGATGAGAGTAGGAAATGAATGTATAAATGGGAGCATTACCACGGCGCCCGCCAGCAGCGCCACACCAGACAGAGCACGCTGCCTGTTGTTGTCTCACCCATAAACCCCACTGGAAGGGGCTGAGATTACTGCTGGAAGGTTCTCTGGTTTGGCCTCTGAGTCCACTTCTGCAGAAGGTTTGGCTGAGCAGCACTGGAGAACTGGAGAGGGGAAAAAGCACACTACATTTGATGGCTGCAAGATGATACCCGTTCATGCTCACTGTTGGTTTACAGCTTTTGCAAGTAAGGAGGATGTAAATAATCAATTGGTTTTGTTGAATATAGTGGAGCTTCTCAGAAAAAATCACTCAGACCACAAACAGGAATCAATCACTTCTGCTTCTTGGCAAAGGCAATACTGAATCAAGCACTGATCTATTCCCTCAGCACCCAAACTCCCTGTTAGCAAATTATTTTTTATCAAAGATAGCCCCTGGACTAAGCACACCCATGGTTGCAAAGTCAATTTTCATCCAGCATATGGACTGATAGAATTTCTCTTCTTTGATTCCTGATTATGAATATTCATGCACCTCCAGTAGGCTTTGGCTCAGCTAAGAAAGCTCTACATGTCAGTTCTAGGGAGTAGAGTGAGCATGGCATGAGTGTGATTAAATGGCATGCAATCTAATAGACCATGAAACCTCTCCTACCACTAAGTAGTGAGTTTAGATCCAGTACAGGAGTACTGGGAAGCCAATGGGAAAGGAGTGAGTGGGTTCAGTCCATGCAGCATTTGCAAAGAGCCGATGTTTTTGCTTGCTGGTGGCCCTGGCAAAGCTACCCTGTTTTGAGCGGGCTTTAAGCAGTGGATTATCTCAGCATTCTTGCAAGGGGCCCCTCTGGCCCTGCATGGAGAACAGGGCATGTAGAAAGAGCTTTGAAGGGTGCCGCATCTCAGCACAGGAGAGAAAGCAAATGGCATCTGTGCCATGGGCCAGGACACAACCCAGGTTGGACGGAGCTTGGATCAACCTACTCTAGTGGAAGGTGTCCCTGCCTGTGGCAGGGGGTTGGAACTGGATGAGCTTTAAGGTCCTTTCCAACCCAAATCAGTCTGGGATTCTATGATTCTCAATCCACTGAGAAACAAAGCGATGGGTGAGTTTACCATAGGTGCTCAGTAAGTGCTAAGCCATGGTATTAAGGCTGGCAATGTGATGTGGGGGTCATGTTGCTTGTGGGGGGTTCAGTCCTGTAAGGAGCAGGGTAAGATCCTAACCATCACTGTGTTCACTGAAGCCTTTAGGCCTGGGGAGAGCTCAGCCCATCGCAGGGTGAGGCAGCATCTAGGATGCAATTCCCTGCTCTGTGCTGAATGTCCCAGCCCTCTGTGGGTTGGGCTCAGACTGCACATTGCTGTAACGTTGTCTTTGTTGGTTTAATTTTCTAATAACATATTTCACTGAGCAGTGCAGCCAGACTGGAGCCACAACCCAGAACAGCAGCTGGCATGAAAAACCCTACTGTATTTCTGACACTAGGGTCTTTTATAGCCAGGGTATGATGGTTTCAGCACCAGTGCAATTGCAACTAAGTATTAAATATCCCAATTAGCGCAATTCACAGTTATCAACAACACTGTTTTCTTTCCAACATTCCTGAAGGACAAGCAAATGTTCTGTGTGAATCTGAAAGCTTCAGGAAGAGGAGGCATTCCTCAGTAGGATGCTGCAGACTTTAACATATGGATCTTAGAGCTGCTTTGGGGCTGGGCAGAGGTAACACATTAGTTTGCTTAAGCAGCCAAAGTAAAATAGACTCAGCAGCCCTAATCCACCATCCGAGAAGGGTATTGTGGCAAGTGGCATTAGTTGGTCTCTCACTTGCAAGTAGCAGAGCTGAGAAAGGAGAAGACAGGCCTAAATTAGGATACGTTTGGCCAGCAGAAGGCTGTATTGCTTCAGCATCACTTCAAGCCTCCAGATACAGGGACTTCTTTTGCATTTCCACCTGCTTTGTGCAAATTAAAAGAAGAAAGATCATCACAGTTTTTGTTCAAGGGAAAAGCACAGTGATATGAAAACAGTTTCTCCAGTTTAGACTGTAAGTGCAGGTGTGTTTCTGGTTGTGATTTTGTGGGCTCTAGTCCCCACCAAACTTGTGCTACCATCTTCAGTTTGTGACTGCTACCCAGTGCAGGTGCATTAAAATGCTGTTTGCTCAAGCTCATTACACTAGTTCTAGATTTGCCCAGGGATAAAAGCAGAGGGAAAAGAATTCCTCACATTTTCTTCCCTCTAATATACCTAATGTCATTCACACATAAGGGCTCGATCCTGCAAACAAAGGTATGTGCTCTCCTTACTAAGAACACTGCAGGGTTGGGTCCTGTAGGATTGACTCCCAAAGATCAATGACTGCTAAATGCTCATTTTGTGCTTTTTGTTTCCTCCACCTTCAGTTTCTTGCTGTGTAAAGGCAGAGGGAAGCCACCCAGCTGCAGAAAGATGCTGGATTTCAAGAGTTAAATACAACAGTAAAGAAAGAAATAATCATAACCGCCTTTTAAATAAACATCAGTGTTACTGATCCAGTTGTTTATGAGTCTCTGTTCCAGCCCATTTCACTGACAAAGGCCAAGTGAAATTAGCATTTGATGCCTGAAAAGAAATGGAAAGCCACAGGCCTCACATGAAAGGGGAAGCAGTGAAGTAAACAAACTCTGATTACATGCAAGAGGTTGCGTGTTTGCTTAGGAAGAAATCAGTGAATCACGGGTTGTTTTCAGGCAGCAGAAAGAACACATTCTGAGCAATTCAAGGAATAGGGACACTGAGGCACTTGGAGAGCAAGGAGTGATGCCACAGCAGCCTGGATGGGACCAGGCAAACATTGCTCAGGGCTTTGAATTTGCTCCTGATCCTCAATGTCAGCAAGCTCCTTGTGTTCTGTTAACTTCTGGGGCTTGATTAGCTTCAGTTCAGCATCATGCTAATGTGGTTATAATGTGTTCCTGAGACAGCTGGCTTGTGTCAAGCTTGTAGAGTGGGAGATGAAGCCCGTACCTAAGGCAAGATGTATAGCTGTCATCTCATCCCAGTGCACAGCTCCCCTCTGCAATGATTCCTTAGCACTAACCATTTTAGTAGAGATACTGTGAGCATGGGATGAGTTATCTGGTAATGAGAGCATTAACAGGAAGTAGGTCCCTTCAGCTCTGACTGTTCATAGAACTGACCTAGCACTTCCCGTTCTGTTTTCAAGGGCAGAACCTTCCACCTAGCTTTGTGCCTGTTTAGTAATAGCTCTGAACCTGTCTTTATTCTTTACACTGCACAACCCCTACTCTCAACTGCTGCTAACTCAGCCTCTTACAATTCCCCATCCAAGGAACCTGCAGCACTTCCAACCTGCTCCTGGCTTGTGCCTGTTCTTTCGCAAAAGCACACTTCCTGTGCCATGAAGAAATCCTTGGTCAATATGAACCCAAGCCTGAATGTGGAAGGAGAATGCAGTGGGGAGAAATTAGAGCCTTTGATCTCTTATTTCATCTGGAAGGCATTGAGAGCCAAATGCTTTTGAATAAACAAGCTGTCAGAGGTAGGGAGTGAACAGATCCACATGGATTGGGTGGGGTGCTCTGTGCACGAGCCGACATGGAACTGATGCAAGTGATGGGATGTTTCCCAAGCGTTCCCCTGCCTGCTGATGTAACCTCTCATTTGTCATGTGCCCTGGCTAGGGCTGATCTCCACATATGCCAAGGATGAGTGGAGGCAGACTTGCTGTCAATCCTAGGATAATTAACATTGGAGCAGACCTCTGGAGGTCTATGGTCCAACCTACCACTCAAAGTGGGCTCAGCTTTGGGGGCAGACCAAGGTACTCGGGGCTTTAATCAGTTGGGTTTTTGAAAGCTTCCATAGTTAGGAAGCTTTCCTAAGGATTGACTGTTTGCAGGATGAAAATACATGTCTTTTTGTCCAGTTTGAACCTCTCCCATTTCAACCTGCCCATTGTCACTTGTCCTCCTGCCATACATCACTGTGAAGAGCCTGGATCTTCTTGCTAACTTCTCACAGGCATTGTAACCTTGCTATTAGCACAGTCCTTTTCTTTTCAGACTACACAAGCCCTTGGCTCTTGACCATGTAGCTTCTTAGTAGCCTGCATCTGGAAAAGAAGCAGCTGAAGGCACCCACATCCTTGGTAGTGCAGGGGGTGTGCTCTGCAGTCCTCAGGCAAGGATTTATAAGCCTATGGGCAGGTTAAGGCAGCTACAGTAGGTGAGCAACACACCAGCAAAGAAGAGGAAGGATTCTCAAACCAGGGTACCCATCTGTACTACTTGCTGTATAGCACCCAGGAATTGCAGAGCCCATAACATAGCAAATGGGCTTCTGAGATTACACTGCCTTTAATCACCAGCCTTCCTTTTTCTTCCCAAGGGATGTATCACTGCCTGGGGGTCAGGTCACCACTGCCTTCCCTCAGGGATTGCTCATGCCCATTGCCCCAAAGCAACTCCCTGGGCTAAAACATGGCTCAGGGTCTTTTGTGGTTGCACCCTGCTCTTTTCCAAAAGCCAATGGAGCAGAAAGCTGTTGCTGGTGCACTGTAATGAGGATAAACTTCCTCTTGTCACAGCTGGCATTAAAATTAAGGTCATTTTACCCCTTCAAGTTCCTCCTTTTCATCTCAGCCCTTCCCCAAACAGGCATCTGTCTCCTCTTTAGTGACCCCAGCGCTTAGGACAGGACATCCCTAGTGACTGATTCCACCATGTTGCAATATTTATGCATCTCTCGCTATCTCTTGCCCCTTGGGACCCTGCAGCTTTCTGATCAGTGCATTTCATTTGTCTCAGGTTTTAGAATTTATTTTGGTGACTCCAGTCCTGATGTCTGAGCCTGGCTGAAAATAGTAACGCAGTCTGATCTTATCTGCAGCTATTAGAGACTCCAATTATATCCTCCCGGGACTATCTGTTACTCCTAAGAAATTAGATCTTGGTTATTGTTTTCTTACCCTTCTCCCAGTCCTCGTAAAGCTTCCAGCTACAGGTTTTACTTTGATGAAGGTTTTCAGAAGCCAGATTGGTCTTTGACAAAGTGTAAGATAATCAGGCGCTTCCCTAAGCCCAGCCATGCCTGGATCCCACAGCCTTTGATAGCTTTGCTTCACAGTGCCCTTAGAAGAAGTTATGTTGCTATCGACTTACTGAGGGAGAAACTGAGGTATGGAGTAGTTACTAGCTTCCTTTTAAGAGCTATTTCCACTGAACTCTGTTGGAATAATGGATTCACTACGCATTAGGATTGGGGTATTGCAGCAGTCCCTGTGAAATCAGGGAGTAGGAATAGTAAAGAAAGATAGAAAACTATAACTTTTCTAAGTTCTTGTCCACAGCACCTCATAGTTGGGAAATTCCCTGTATGGCTGAAGGTTTTCCTAAACATTCCCTGCATCCAAACTCAAGATGCAGGGTGTTTTTAGAAAGGGACAGCATAACATTCACAGAGAAGCCACTTGCTACGGATCATGAGGGTCTATCTGCAAACCAGGGCAGAACCAGCTGAGGAAGTTGCACACACAGTGTGTGCAGTGTGTAAACGTCTACACAGAGACGGAAGGAATGACAAAAGATACCACAATCGATGCAAGTCTGGGTTAGTTCCTGGCCTCCTTAAACTCAGCAGAGCCACAGATTCAGGCCTGGATCCATAGCACATTTAGAGGGCTGGTTTTCCAGTGCTTGTTTTATTGAGGTCAAGGCAAGGAAAGAAAGACAAATATATTAGACAAGATAAGATCAGAAAGCTTAGCCCCAAAACTCCAGTTCTTAGCACCTCCATTGCTGGTATGTTTGCAATCAAGACCTACTACCTCTGGCTTGAATCCTTCCCTAAAGTAAATACAGAAAGTAAATATTTGTAACTCTTGTGGCTAGGATCTGTTCTGGATAAATGTTTTTGCAGTGTTTTGTGCTACGATGCTTCAAAGCCAACTGGAGCCATTTGGCACTATCCCAAATCAATTGATCATTGGCAACAACAACAACCTTTTCCTTTATTTAAAGAAGGCAGTGTTATTAATTCTCCAGCCCCTCTGTTGCTGACATGGGATGTACTCTGCACTAGAGGCTCTGTGTGGAGCTTCTCTACTTGTGTGACACTTTAGGCTTTCAATGCTGCACATCAGCCGGCTGCCTGGAAAATAAACACATGCTGTCACAGGACTCACATTCCCTGGATCTTGGCTGTCAAGCACAGCAGGGAATGACATGGACCATCAGAAGGTGGGGCTTGTGGCCTTAAATGTTGTGTAGCTTCTCTGCCAACTTGCTAAAGTAGGCTCCTATGCAGAGGTATCATAGAATCATGGAATGGTTTGGGTTGGAAGGCACCTTAAAGATCATCTGGTTCCAATCCCCTGCCATGATCAGGGATTGCCTTGGCACCTCCAGGAATCAGGGCCAAAGTGGTCATCAAACAGTGGGAAGAAAGGGATGGATGTGTGGGCTTGTGGCTTTTTGAGTTTTCATCAAAGCATGAATCAGTGCCTAGATTTTTCCACATTCTTTCCATGTTTTTCATTGAAACTGATAATGCAAAAAGAGAAAGAGGACAGGATGTGGGAAGTATGGCTGAAACTTGGATTTTATACAATGTTTGTGACCTGGGTATAAAAGCACAAGGCTATGACAGCTTGATAATAGTGCTGGAACAAGAGCAGAGCTGTACCACTCCATACCCACTAAGGCACGGAGAAGCATCCCTGCTTCACTGCCTGCATGGACAGAAACAGAAACCCTGGCTGAGCAGGATACTATGCAGGGACAACCACACTGGGACACTGGTGTAGAACCTCACCATGGCTCGCTTGGCCTGGCATGCCCTGGAGTTCCCATTCCCGAGCAGCATTATAGGCAAATCAAGAGACTTGGCCTGGTTCTCAGAGCTGCCCTGTATTTCCCTGGAAGTGCTGTTGTACTCACAGGGGAATTGCTTTATTCAGTGGGTGCTGTTCAGGATTAATAAGGATTTAGGAATCTGACTGGGAACAGGCACTTATTTCCCTTGCTATAACATGTAAAGTATTGATAACTCATTTTGGCATCAAATGCAAGGGGAATATTTCCATTAAAGATAATGAGGAATGATAATGAGGAATTAGTTCCCTATCCCAGAAAATACTCACCTGAGAAGCTCCAAGGTTCAATTAGTGTGTTGATAACTCTCAATACATGTTCTTTAATCAACCCAAAAGTTCAAGGGGTCATGCACAGACCTTGTTTGGAACTGGATTCTTCTCTGGATATTCTGGGGAGGGTTTCCCTTATAAAGCTAAATTTGACAACTCCAATCAATGGCATTTTCAGCTGATAGATCCATGGAAAGACTTGACTGAAGGGGAGGGGGAGGCGAGAACTGGGGGTTTTGGTTTGTTCTATAAAAAATGCCCGCTTCACTCAAAAGCTATTTCTCTTCACCTGCCAACCCTCCCCCAAAAACAACAGAGTCCTTTGATGTGGAATTTGGGGCCAGTTTAACCACAAACATCCACAGACATGAAAAAGTCATCCAAAGATTTTGGCAAATCCCAGCTGCATTTTTTCCCCCATAACAGACACATTTTGTTGTCTTTCCATAACCCCAAGTTATTGCAACTCCCAAACGGTGTCTAAACGTCACTGTCACATTGGCCAAATGAGCTTTAGTTACTTTGCTTTCTCCATTTTGGGGGGCTTCTGCAAAGGTTTGGTCTTAAAAGCAATCATCTATCACATGAACCAGTGTATTGGCTGCAACCTCAGCAATTCTTCAAAATTCCATCTCTGAATTGGAAAACCTTTGTTCCTTCTCTCCTCAATCATTCATTCGAGCCTGTGTTAAACAGCAGATACTTATTAGAGAACGTAGCTAGATTTTAGTCATAAACAACTGTGTCGTGACAGTGCCTGCGTTCCTGCTTTGATGTTTCTTTCAGCACGGAACACATCCCATGATGTGCTGTTAAAAGGCACATGGTGACATCTAGTGACTGAATTGGATAGGGCAAGGAAACAGGAAAACTGGAGTTCCAACAGATTCCCTTGCTTCAAAGGTCTCCTTTAATAACAAATACGAAAGTTATTTTGAATTAATTATGGGGAAAAATAAAGGAAGAAAAATCTCATTGTAAATCTTTGTGGCAAAGATGCAAAAAGCAGCGGGTTCATGATATGCATGTGAAAAGGTTTTACATATATGGACAAAAATGTATTTTAAACAAATTGGAATAAACATCTTAATGGCATCAGGGAAAACTGATGGGCAATACCCATGAGGGCATGTCCCTTTAAAATAGTTGAATCTAACCCTCATCTGTAGCTGATTTGCTGCTTCCCAGCTGATTCTCTGAGGTCAGTAATAAGGTGAGGTCTTTATAAAAGCAGCAAGAAGTGAGCTAAGGGGCTTGGTGTGGAGTGCTTGAGCTGTGATAATGGACATCATCCTGTGGAAGTCATGTCAGGCAAATAGCTTTTCTTTGCAGTCTTCCTAGCTGAAAGGTAAGGCAGATGAACTGAAAGGCTTGTTTTGGCTCTCGGGTGGATAGTTGTTGAATAGTGCTGATCTAAGTTTGGATGGGCTGTTGCAAAAGAAGATGGGTTTGGATTTAGAAGAGGTGATGTTGTTTGTTCTGTGTTATGGGGCAGGGAAGAAGAAAAGCAACTTTGACACTGCTCTGAAAACTTGCACTCAGTCTCTGGTGTTGTGCATGAAAAAGCTTAGCCCCATCTTGCTGGCTTCTCTTTTGCTATGTAGAAACATGCTTTAATTATTAAAGGGATTAATAACTGCAGCACTTGATGAAAAGCTCTCTGAAGGGCTAATCCTTTCAGCCTTCTCAGTAACTCACTGAGAAGCTGCTAGAAGTGCCTATGTATCCATGGCTTGGGGAAGTTACAGGTGGAAGCAAACCTGACTATTGTGCTCAGGTGATGATGGCTTAGTTCTGTTGTCACAAACTGGATGAAAACCCGTTGGATTTGTACAGTTCTGGAATGTTCCTTTGAAAAGGAAAGGCTTATGATCAGCTTGTGTGTAAGATTTGGAAGGCTAGCACCAGCATCCTTAAGGGGAGAGCATTATTAGCCTGATGGCACAAAGAAGTAGCTTGCAGCTTCCTATGTGATCTAGGACAACTTCACTGAGCTGACTTCTTTTCACTGTAGAACTGAAATGCTGTGTGAAAGACTCAGACACTGATTGTCTCTATGTTTTTCTATAACCCATGAATTCTGTTTTTAGGCAACTTTCTTAGTTACTGGCAGAAATCTTAACAAATCTCTTCCTTGGTTGGTGATGGGGACAGCCTGTTTTGAATTAGCTCCCTTGACTTGCATTATTTGTCCACCTTCTTATGCTTACTTCAAGAGCAACTTGATCATTAGTGTTGGAACTAAAACCTCTAACATCATGTAGCAAAATAACTCATCCTAGAGTCAAGGTCTTATATTTGTGCCTTTACTTTAGATTGCTTGGCCTTGGAATAATGGGAGTGAGCTTTCTTTGGAATTGGATGACTGAGCCTGAAGCAAGCTTTGAGCAATGAAAACTTCTTGTGTCTCAGAGACAGTAAGTTAAAACTACAGGGTGGGTAGGTCCTAAATAAAGCAGTTAAAGCATAATTTATAGTGCCTCCCAGCAAGCTTGGGATGGAAGAGCAAAACCACAAAATCTGGTCCAATCCACTTACTCCAGGTTTCCTTCAAAACTTGAAGAAATTGATAGAGACTGATAACTAAAGACCACCAGAGGAGGACCATGAAGATGCTGCAAGGCCTGCAGCAGCTCTGCTCTGGAGGCAAGCTGAGAGAGCCGGGCTAGTTCAATCTGGAGAAGGCTCCTGATGGGGAGACCTTAGAGCAGCTCCAGTGCCCAAAGGGGCTGCAGGAAACCTGGAGAGGGGCTTTGGACAAGGGAGGCAGGGACAGGCCAAGGGGAATGGCTTGAACCTGCCCAAGGGGAGACTGAGCTGAGCTCTCAGGCAGAAGCTTTTCCCTGTGAGGGTGCTGAGGCACTGGCCCAGGATGCCCAGAGCTGTGGCTGCCCCATCCCTGGCAGTGTTCAAGGCCAGGTTGGACACAGGGGCTTGGAGCAAGAAATGACTGAAACTCCCATGTAAGATTGATGTGTGAATAAAGTAGTAAGGGAACTGCTAAGACTTGCTGGTCCCAAAGTCTACACAGCATAGCCAAGGTTACTACTGCGCACAGGTTAGATCTCTGTTCAAGTGTGTTTGAATACAGCATTTGTAACTGACAAGATTTAACTGGATTTACCTTTGGACTTACTATTTCAGTAAAAGAGTTCCCATGTATTCTTTGGCAATCTAGTGCTTTATGAATTTCAACTAGAGCTCAATACCACTGCTGCTGAAATGAGGTGAGTGTGGAATTCTGAATTTAATCATGGCCTGTGGGCCAAGATGCAAGTGTGGAATGTAAACCCCCCATTCTGTGTGGTCACTTGGCTTGCCTTAAAAATTCCAGAGCCTTGAAATACTTCCTTGTTCCAGTTTCTCTAAACAAAGAATTTCAGACTTGCACTTCTCAGAATGAATAGGCACGTGTTTACTTAGCAATGCATCTATAAATGAGCCACAAATAGTACTATTTGGCTAGCCATGGTTCTGAACTATACTGTGTATGTAAAATACCTGTTATTCTGAATGAGTAACCTACTACTGCCTGCAACTCCAGAGCTCTCTTTCAAGGGAATGCTACTCTGGACTCTTCTTCCCTTCACTTGAACTACTTGGATGTTGCTTCCCAGGTATGCCAGACCTCCTGCCTTGTGCAGAAGGAGTGTCAGGTATGTCACCTGGGCACTTGAAAAAGGCTTGTGTTCCTCATAGGCTTCCACACTGTGGAAAAGTAAAAATCACAAGCTGCTTAAGATGTGCTAATTTTAGAAGCTTGATGCATTGTTACTGTGAATTGCTAAGTATCTAGATCCTGAAATCATAGACTCATAGAATGGTTTGGGTTGGAAGGGACCTTAAAGCTCATCTAGTTCCAATCTCTCCCACGTGTCAGAGGTGACTGTAATACTTTGAGATGATAGCATTAAAAGGGAAAATTACTGTTTGTTTTCTCGTCACAGTGCACTTTACTACAGACACCTCCAAGAAAAATCACAACAGGTAATTGAAGAACTGCTTGTGAGAACCAGAACACTTCTGATCCAAAGTATTAACTTGCTCTTGCTCAGTGTCATCTTGTGCTCCGGGGTTCAAACACATCAGTTTGTTTAGCTAAAACCAGAGGTGTTTATCTGGGCTGGAGCCCAAAATATGCTTCCAAGGGTTTGGCAGAAGCAGCAAGAACACACATTAAAGGGAATGGACTACCTATTTCTCCAGCAGAAAGCTAGTGCTGTTCAAACTGTCTGAAGTGTTGACATGATTTGAGCAGATGTTACATTGAAAATATTTTCAGTCCTCTGTCAGAATATTGCTAGTATTTGGGGCTTTTTTTACATCAAACGGGACTATAGCCAATGGTGTTAATGGATGTCCAACTGCTTAAAATTTCTTGGCTAAGACCGGAATCAATGTGCTTTTTAGTTAAAGAAATCTTTTTTCTGAGTGCATTACAGTTTATATCATGCCTCTATACTGCTACTTATATAAAATCTGGATGATAAGGTACATTTATTTCTGTGTATGTGTGACCATGGCACCACTTCTGGGCCAGCAGCTCCTGCAGGGCTCTGGCATGCTGATTCATTGTTATTACTGACCTCAACTGAAGCATTTTTTGGGCAGTTGCTTAAGACAGAGTCAATTCTCTGTGTCTCCCAGTGGCACAACAGACTGAAAATAACCACACTTGTACTTTTTCCTACACAGCACAAGCCATCACCTATACAGCAAAAGTCTTTTATTAAAACTCACAGCACACATCCTTTAGCCAATAAAGGCATACATGAGAGGACATCAATACATATACAACACGCTTAGGCAATAACCAAGAGTTTTCATCATCACAAAGAGCTTTAGGTTTCGAGCAGTTCATTTCCTATAGAAATGCTCAGCAAACAAGCTGTGTGCCACATTCCACCCCCAAATGCGAAAGTTGTAGCTGCAAAACATGTGCAGTTTCATTCAACTGCTTAAACTGTACTCGGCACAGTACCCCACACTACTTCTGGTTCATAAAGGCACACAGATGTAGTATCCTTCAGCTTCAAACAGGCTACAAGTACCAAATGAATCTGTTCCCAAGTTTTACTAGACATTAACAAAGTAGTATTAGAAAGAAATAACTGGTGTATTATGTTGGCATCAAGTAGTTCCAGTTCCAAGGTAAAAGCATCTTACACAAGTCACTTTATAGCAACAGGCAGTGTGTTCAGTAGTGAAGGTGTTGACATTTTGTCAAGCACACAGCAATATCGAAACCATATTTCAACTCTGATGCTGGAGCTGAGCTGAACACAAACTATTAGAAAAGCAAGTCTTAAACGGCCTTCCAATGCTGCTGGGCTTTTATTTTATGGCCCCCCAAAATACTGGTGTTAACACGGATGAAATACAAACTGAAATGCTCAAAAATGAGGCATTTCAACTCCAGAAAGTGGAATGTTTGTTAAAAGTATGACACACAGAAGCTGTATTTGAGCAAACTTCCAATGAACAAGGCTAGACATTCAGAAAGGAAAGTGTCTGCTTACAGGAATAGTTATTTCTAAGTTGGGTTTGCTTTTTAAGTCTTTAACTGACTATAGGAATTCTTGGAAGCTTGAGGGTTTAAGTGGAACTGTTTGTCTATTTACTATGGCAATTCATGGTTTAGCTGCTTATGTTTACACACTAAGTCATGGTACACATAACATTAAAATCACTGGAAAATAAAATCAACTTTCTAGTTGAGTTTGTGCCATTGTCAGCTTTAATATTTCAGTATCAAGTCTCTTAGCTATGATCACAGCAAAAGCATGTCATGAACCATTAACTTCTCTATTGTACCTACCAGCTTTGTAGAATGAGTCTGTAAATGATAACAAAAGGCTCAGATGTGTCACAGATCCACTCACTAGTAGTCCTGGAGGGATGCCAACACAGGAAACTGTCAAGCCTATATAAGCTTAACTAACATGTAACGCACTAACCTCTAGAACAGCCAAAGTGATATATTTCCCTGTGTTAATATTAAAGATCTAAAGTATTTCTGAAGAAAGAACTTGGAAACAAAAAAATATACTATTTAAAGAAATGATAAGCCCAACATATCACTAACCTCTTGCCACTAAGAATGGCTACAAGTAAAAAGGTAAATCTGTTCCTGGGTAATCTTGTTTCACTAAGGCCCGCTAGACAACTTTCCAATGTAATATAGCTGCTATAAAAGCCAAAACCTGCTTATGTCTCAGCAGCATTAAAACATCCTTTTAAACGCTGGACTCATTGAAGTCAGGCTCCTCCTTTTGACTTTCAAAGAGATAAAGACAGTTTTCAAATATAAAACATCATATATTAAACTTCTGAGATACTATCATGGAATCTAGTACTGAGCAGGTATGAACACAGCCTTTAATTACTACATTTAAAATACACTATACATATGCTGCTCAAAATGTGCTTTAGATTTTGCTTTAGGCAAAATGGGCTCAGAAATGAAGTTTGGACTGAAACCTTGTTTTCAAACTTTAGTGACTCACTCATGCAATGCACAGATGTTTCTTCATTACCCAAAATAACACTCATAGGTCTTTCACATGCAAATCTTTGCTAGTAAAGTATGTATAAAATAATAATCCTGTAGTAGTTGATGTTTTCCAGGGTTTTGTTACAGAACATATGGGGTGTCTGTTCTCTTCCAAATGTTTTCATTTATTTATAACACAGGAAAAAAGTCTAAAAATTTAAACTTTTACTTTTTTCAGCTGAGTGGGATTGAAATCTAAGTGCTTTATTTGTAGAAAGGGAGGTGTCTACTAGGAAAATTAAAGCCATTTATCAAAGGACACGGATCTGTCACATTTTCCGCATTAATATGTTTTGCAACTCTTTATAAGAGGAAATAGTGACAGAACAAGGGGAGTGGCTTTAAGCTGCCAAAGAGACTGCAATGAACTCCTAGGCACAAGTTCTTCCCTATGAGGGTGCTGAGGCGCTGGCACAGGGTGCCCAGAGAAGCCCCATTCCTGGCAGTGTTCAAGGCCAGGCTGGACAGGGCTTGGAGCAAGCTGCTTTAGTGGAAGGTACCCCTGCCCATGGCAAGGGGTTGGAGCTGGATGAGCTTTAAGCTCCTTTCCAGCACAAACCATTTTGTGAGTTTAGGGTTCTACAGTTAGAGCAAAACATGGGTAACCTTAAACAGAAAATGGTATAACACAGCTGTGTCAGACCAAGATGTAAGAGTGCTCCCCATCACCTAAGCTGTGCACTGGCGAAGCAATATGCTGTGTTGCTGTTGAGATCAGATATGTATTTTAGGTTGCACACTAGTTCTGATGCAAGAGGATTTCCTAACTAGTAGGTATTGATATGCACAGTGTTTTCCATGGGGTCAAATATCAGCTGGAGATCCAGCATTTTTCTCCCATTAATTCTGCTAGCTATGAAAACCACTTTTCTCTGAGGAGTGAAGATGGGAATTGTGGGTTGGGGGAGTAAAGCCAACAATGTAAACAGCTTCTGTGAGCACAGTTTTTGATGGACATGGAGAAACGGTACACTCTACTAGCTCCAGAGACATGCAGCAGACTCTGATCTGCAGTTCAGATCCCAATACTTTAAATAACAGCTTGTACACCAATAAATTCAAGCACTGCTTGATATGTAAAACTCCTGGATGTAACAGTACCTCCTTAAATTTAAAATTACATTTATCTATCCTATTTTTCCTATACAGAATACATTTTCAATAATTATAAATAAATACTCACATTACAAGCATTTGATCACATATATACACACACACTACTACTGAACCCCAAATGGCAAATAGGTATTTTTGTTCTTAATGCTAAAATCAATTGAATTTTCCTGTAATCTTGTTAAATTCTTGTTTTGGACTAGCATACCTTGCTGCAAAGCACATCTGCTTAGCCCAGTACATAAGCATGCATTAGAATGGACACATGCTAAAATAACTTACTTTTTCTTCAGTATCTTAATTTGTTTTGGAAGGAAGTCAAAGAATTGTTCCAATTTTCAACACAGAGGATTATCCTCTGCAGAAGACTTTTCTTAATCATCAATAATTGGATTAAACCAAGAGAAGAGAAACAAAACCCCCTCATACTTGATTCCTTTGGTATGAGTTGCTAATTTATTAGAGAGATATTAGCACCCTTTTCCTTTTAATTATTCTGCAATTAGTGTCTTCCTGCAGACACTAACCTTGGGGCAGGATGAAATGGAATTGTGTCAAAGTGCAGTGTGCAACAAACAGTAAAACTGATCATTAAGAATGCCCTTAAGGCATAGAAGTGAAAACTCTGCTTAAGCTGAAAGATCTGCTGCTGGTTACTGGAAGTCAGTTGCTCTGTACTGGAGCAGTACAGAGCTGTACATCTGCTGGAAAAGATTTCTGTGTATTGGAGCACCTGCCATTCAAAAGTGTTTGAATGATAAACAGGGTTTGAAGATAAGTAACATGGTGAGATTGTGTGATTGTCCTATATTTATTGTCCAGTACTGGATCTGATACCGACCAGCTCTGTCAGTACAAGAATTACTTGTAGTGTAGACAGGACTAAGAGTCATGATCCCATTTATTGATGGGTCAATTGAGCACTTAGACTTCGTGTGATATGATTTTTTAGTTCCACTAGAAGTGCTTTTGGAGAGAAGGAGGGAATTCATAGAGTTGAGCTTTGAGCATCTACAGGTGTCTGTTGTTGGTGCTGTTGGATTATTCTCCTTAGATTGCAATGTATCTCCTAAAGAGACGAGGTTCTCCCCAAACATAGAGTTTGGGTGGTGGGGGAACCAATTTCTCTTGACTACACAGAGTTTACTTTCTTCGCTGAAGTACCCATATCAGGGCACAACTGTCTGAACTCTGAATAGCTTCCACTGATCTAATCCTGCTAATTTACACTTTACAGAAGTAATCCAGAACAACATAAAGCTGAAGCCTACAATGTCTGGCTTTGTAGTCATCAGCAAGCTTACTTACTGGTTGGAGAGGAAATGTTTCTTCATACACAGGAGGATAAGCAAAAAACACCTATGCCTAACAAGGCTAGCTTCATAGCATAACTATTTGCTCCCAAAATAAGATAATATGTTCTATATCTGCCAAATACCGTAACTCACCCACCTTCCTAAATATTAACTTACCCTGTAGCTGCCAGGTAATGTATATACATGATTTCTTTAAAACAACAAAAAGCTTAAAGACAAGTTATACAGGCCTAATAATGCCACTCTTGTAAACCGGAGCACTGGCCAGAGGAGGAGGCTTTCTCTCCCCACCTAACACAAATATCCTCTGTAAAATCGTTCCCTTCACTTGTCTGCTTGTGTCAGAAACCAGCCACCTGCTCCCACTAGCATTAGCAGCTGATCTGCAGTCTCACCAGAACCTTCAAACCTTGCCAAGCTGCCACTTTGTCATTGCCAAGAAATAAACAGCAGATGCTAGTTTGACAATCTTATAGCCAGCATAAAGGCCAGTCATGATCTTTAGCAAATAAATCTTCCAGCAACTTTTCATTCAAGTTATCCCTCCCCCCCCAAACTTTCTGTACTATCCAAACTTTGCAACCTGTTACTTGCCTTCAATCCTGTCATCTGAGCCTTTCCATGCTTTTTGTCATCTATTTCTTTTTTTCTTTTAAGCATCTCTGCATCATCCCACATCAGTAGCTCTTAGGAGTTTCAGGGTTTCATTGATTGTGACATAATGAAACGTGCAAAATCTTTAGAGTAATCTTTAAGCCCTAGTTACTGGGATTCTCCCCAACAGTAACCAAGAGTCCACCAACATTCTGCCTTCTCCTTCCTCAGCCTTTCAAGGGATGCCATCCTTCCTTTGGCAACACTGTGAAGGAGGCACTCCCCAGTCATACATATAGGAAAGCCTGAGCTTAACCTCCTCCTTACAGAGCTTTCCTTCTTTAGCCAGGGTCTGGTGCTTTTCCAGCATGTCCTCGATGCTTTGCTTATGAGTTACTATGTACTTATTGTTGCAACCTCGTGACTTATACTCAGTGTCAAAGCGAGGGTCGTGCACTCTCTTCACATCAATGGGAGCCAGCCAGACGCCCAGGGAGACATCTTCACTCTGCCACATGTTCAGGTAGTCCCTGCTAATACGCAAGTAGTGCACCAGATCGGCAGAAATCACATAACCACCACCCAGAGCATAGGGTAGGTAGTAGTCACAGAGCACCCAGGCACTTTCCTTCCATTTGCCACCAGATTTCACTCGACCACGGCCGGAAAAGAAGCCCCAGTAGAGGCGACGTGGCTCCTTGGCTCTCAGCTCTTCCACGAGCACATCCAAGCGAACAAAGGTATCGTCATCGGCCTTCAGGGCAAACTGAAAGTCCAGGTGCAGATCCAGCCAGACATACGTGGCCAGGACTTTAGCAGTCAGGTTCTCGTAGGAATCCCGCAGCTCCGGCAGGAGGAGGAGGTCTCTGTGCCGGCTTTGCTCCAGCTCCAGGCTACGGAGCTCCTCTGCCCCGAGCCCCGCTGTGCCGATGACAAAGCGGCTCCAGACATCATCGTGAGGCGGGCGCCCTGTGCCCGAGAGCCACGTGCTGCGGATGATGCTGCGCCGCTCGCTGTACTTGGGGCCGCTGGTGATAAGCACGGCCACGAAGGCGGTCTCCTGAGGGGAGGGCGGTGGGGCTGCGGGGGGGTGCAGACCCCGGGCACCTCGCGGAGGCAGGGCCGCGGGCTGGTTGTGCGGGAGCCCGCGGGGGCCTGGCAGGGGACGCAGGCCCTCGGAGGTGCACTTGGCCAGGTAGAGCAGGACCACGGCGAAGAGCGAGAGCCCGCCCAGGCCCAGGGCCGTCTTGTGGCGGCACAGCAGCCGCAGCGGCTTCATGGCCGCGGGGCCTCGACTTCCCTGCCAGGTCCCGTCACCAAGGTTTAGGCGGGAACGGCAGAAGGCCCAGCCCCGGGGGCTGGAGCGACGTACGGCCTCCGAGAGGGGACAAGCTTCCTGCGGGAACCCTCACCGCGCTTCGCCGTGCCTCAGAGGTGGTTTCATGCCTCCGGCCTGCTTCTCCTCGTGGAAGCTCCGGGACAGGACCAGTTCGGTTCCGGTGGACCTGCTGGGCCTCCCACCGGGACTCGCTGAGTGCAGCCACCGCCGCTCCGCTCGCCGCTGGCCCGGTACGGGAAGGAGCAGGAGGCGTGGCCGCGCCCCGCACCACCTGACCGCAGACGGTGGCGCCTTGCGGCGGCCATCTTGAAGCAGGGCGTGTGAAGCCAAGGCTGTGCCATTGTGGCTCCGGGCGCGCTGTGATGGGCAGGGGAGTAATGGTGGCTGCATGTGTGGTGGTTGCGGTGCGCGGCTCATCGTTGTGGCACGGGTAGCACGTAGTCTTGCTAACGTTCTGATTCCATAAGGATTGCCAGTATTGCCTTAACGTACAGAAAGCAGTAATTTAAGGGCTCCCAAGGAAATAGGTGAACGATAAATGCAAAGCTGGAGATGGGCGTATTGCCAGGGAACAGCGTCCTGACAGAGAATTATAACGTGTGGAGGAGTTTCACTTTATTGTTAACTGAAGTAAGAAGGAGCATTATTTGCTGAGGTAGCTTTGGAGTGGGTGTCTTCAGCACTGGAGTAGGTCCAGATGATACAGGGAACAGCTACAATGCAGGTGAAGGGCCTGGAGCACAATGATGAGGGGTTGGCTGAGGGAGTTAGGGTTTATGCTGGAGAAGACTCGGGGAGGATCTTCCTGCTTTCCTCAACTGCCTGAAAGGAGGTTATATTGGTGTGAGATTTGTCTTTTCTCTCTAGCAACAAGTAATAGACAAGAGAAGATGGCCTCAAGCTGCACCAGGGGAGGTTTAGATGGAGCTGAGGAACAATTCCTTCCCCAAAGGGTGCTCAGGGCAGCGCTGGAGTCACCGTCCCTGAAGTGTTCACACAGTGTAGATGAGGCCCTCAGTGCCTTGGGTTCCTCGTGGCCTTGGCAGTGCTGCGAACGGTTGGGCTTGATGATCTTCAAAGCCTTTTCCAACCTATTTGATCTATGATTCCATGTCAGGAAGTGCGTTCAGCTTCAGCACTAGGCGAGCTCACCCAGCCCCCTGTGAGGGAAAATGGCGGCTGCCCCGCCTCAGGGCGCTCTTTGCCCTGCTCCAAGATGGCCGCTCCAAGATGGCCGCTCCAAGATGGCCGCTCCAAGATGGCCGCTCCAAGATGGCCGCTCGCCGCCCCTCACGCAAGCGCGGCGCCCTGACGCAGTTCCCGCCCAGCGCCCGCGCCCCCCTTCCCGGTCCCTCAGGCCGTGCTTGTTGGGCGGGAGCGGGCTCGGGGTCGTTCCGAGCGGAGCTGCCGGGGCAGCGAGGCTGGGGCCGTTTCGTCGCGCTTCTCGGAGGCTGCTTCCCCTCTCCTGCAGGAAAAGGGCACCCGGAGTTCTTGGTGAGTGCGTGCCAGGCTCCCCTTCTCCGTCTGTGGTTCCTGCCCGCGGGCCGGGTGGGTTTTCCCTGTCCCGCTTCTGGGCCTCGTTGGTGTGATGGTTTTGTGCTTCTCAACGCGCTAACGGGGTCCTGTCGCTGTGTCTGCCAACTCTTTTGGGGAAGAGGTTTTCAGACGCCGGCAAGCAGGACATGACGGGTCCGCCCCTTTAGTTGCGTTTTCCTGCCTGCTGTTTCCTGTGTGTTTCCAGCTCCCCTTCATATGATGGTATTTGTAACCCTGTGTCTCTTAGACTATCCAAATTCATGGAATAGTTTGTGGTGGAAAGGATCTTAAAGCTCGTCCAGCTCCAACCCCCTGCCACGGGCAGGGACACCTTCCACTAGAGCAGCTTGCTCCAGGCCCTTGTGTCCAACCTGGCCTTGAACAGGGCAGAATTTCGTCCTAATTTTTAATACAAATCTCCCCTCTATAAGTTTAAAGCCCACTTGTCCAGTCCCTACAGGCCCTTGTCAAAGGTCCCCCTCCATCATTCTTGTAGTCCTCTGGCAGAGGTTACAATTGTCCAGGCTGAAAACAAGCACAGTTAATCTCTTGTTGCATATTTATTATTTAACAGGCTTTTTAATTCTTTCACAGCAAATGTGTATGTAGATTCTGAATTTTAGGAGTTTTATTAATGACATAATGTTCTAGAGTTGAATTTGCATGTGCTTTTTCCTTTTTGTTTTTAGATCATTTAATCCATTCACAGAAATTTAACCAGCCAGTACTTTGAGTAAAAAGGAAAAAAAAAAATGATGTCAAGACAGGCCTTTCTCTGCAGTTTGGGATCTCTGTATTTGTCCCTTCTGTTTGTATTTCTCCTCATGGATGTTTATGCAAGGCCTGCGAATAATTCAGCCCTCAAAGAAAAGCCAGCTGATAGTAAAGATGAGAATGAGATCTTGCCCCCAGATCACTTGAACGGGGTCAAAATGGAGATGGATGGACATCTTAACAAGGAATTTCATCAAGAAGTTTTCCTAGGAAAAGAGATGGAAGAGTTTGAGGAAGACTCAGAACCCAGAAGAAATAGGAAGAAGCTCATGGTCATCTTTTCCAAGTAAGTTTATGTACATTGCCATGAACAGTGCAGCCTCTTTCTCTGATTTCAGGTAAAATTTGCAAGTTTTTCTGTAGTATTCAAAACCTGTGATGATGAGGGCGAAAGCATCATACTATAAGGACTGTGTTCTTGTTACTAAGTTATTAACATACCTGTGTAAATCATCCTCAGGAGTGAGAATGGAATGTTTTGATAAAACATATGGATATATGGATGAGAGTGTGGTAAATAAACGAACAGTTGCTTTCTGTTCATAAAACTTCCTAGTTGATGCTGAGTGTCTAAAATGTCAGTGTTTGAATGAAGTATCTGAAGGGTAAAAATAATTGTGCCTAACTGCATATACCAAGAATTCAGAAATCGATGTGACAGTTTTCTGTATGAAGTGTTAACATTTAGGTCTTCAGGATTTACAAAAGAGAATGAAGCATGAGAATAAAAAGATTGAATTTTTCTTTTTGTAGCCTTTTCAAAGCCTTTGTCCATCTCTTTACTTGGTGTAAAAATATTTCTAGGCATTCAAGCATTTTTTCTTTTATAAAACGTTTCTTGTGCTAGGTAAGGTTTGTGTCAGCTGATGAACTGTCAGGTGCTTGGAGGTCACTAAATGGGATTGGAAATCAAAGTCAGTGCATACTTTTAGACAATAGGTGGCAGAATTTGCTTTATTTGCCTTTTTGCAATGGAGGATTAGTTTTATCAGAACGGTTTCAATTACATTGGTGCTTTTAATGCTCATGATGGTGTGGGGATGCTCATACATGAAATCTAATGAGAACGCTTAACAAAGTTTTTTTTTCTGCAGACTTTTCATTAACAGGGAAAAAAAGTATCAATAATAACACTGGTGTTCTCCTGAATGAAGTTGCTAAATCAAACAGGCAAACCAGAGTGCCTTTCTCATATAGAGCAGAATCCTTTATTACTGTGTCTGCTCTTCAGACCTCTCACTTCATTGGTAGGATATACCCAAATATTAATATTGTGCTCAGAAGGTTTAATTCTCTTTATTGCTGTATTTTTATTGGAAACACTCAACGGGTGGTTAGTGATTGTCATTCACAAATTGCAAACTCCATTTCTGCCTCTTTGTGATGAAAGAGTCTTAAGCAGCTTAAAGGCAGTTGGATTCAAGATCAGCTTCACTCCTATACAATTACATTCCATTGGATGATCAGATTAGAAATGTAGAAGAGCATTCTGAGGAATTCACTGGCTTTCTAGACACATTCTTAAAGGCTGAGAAGAGAAATAGTGTGAATGTCTGTGAAAAGCTAGTAAGTCTAAATTTGTCTTCATTGATATAGTTTAAATCAGCTGGGAAAGTACAGTTAGAGCGTAGTGAGTTTGATAGCTTTGATCTAAGGAAACCAGTATGTTAAATGTTATGGGAGAAATGCTTTCTTTTTCCTGCTCATTTTTGATGGTGCCTGTTCCATATCACACTCCACACTTATTCACCTGTGTGTGCAGGGTGGCGTGAGTGGAGTGCAACTCTTTTACTGGTCTTGTCATACTGAAAAGTTGCTAATAATGAACATGCTCATATGTGTAAGGAAAGATGTGATACAATATTTAAACCCACTCATTCTGCATTTACTCTTAGAGCTAAGAATTACAGAAGATTAGAGTTGTTATTTGGCTTAAGCTTTTAACATTTAGTTGACATTTAAAGGGAAATCACATTTAATAATTTCAATTTCAATGATAACACTATAGTAGTGCTAAGACAGCAATACAAACAGATAAAAAAGCCAAAGTTAAACTGTTGGGTTTTTGTGTGTGTGTGTGTGTGTGTTTGCCTTTTTTTTTTCCCCCTCTTCTTTTGTGTGTATGTTTATGGTGGTTTGTTGTTCTAATTGAACAAGAGTGCTTTTGGTGTGCTCTAAATGGAATCTTGCCTCCTAAGTGTTAGTGATGGCTTTTTGATATTTAATAATGTGTTGTTTCAGAATAAATACTTAATGATATCCTCAGAAAACCCAAACCTTTAAAGTGGCATATTATGGTTTTGTGTTTGGTCTTCAACTGTAATTTGTATGTTATTTCATTTTAATGAAATAACCTTTAATGGAATTGCTGGTATGGCAGTGCATCTGAGTACAATAAAGCAGTATTGGTAGTCCATTAAGGAATAAAATGGATTGTCAGATTGGACGTTTACTGATAATTTAGTCAGGTAGAAAAAGCTTAGTTCTGTAGTTTGAAGTATTAAATAGTTTGGAAGTCCTTGCAGTATATTTTCATAGAATCACAGAATATCAGGTTGGAAGGGACCTTAAGAATTGCCTGGTCCATCCTTTCTTGGCAAAAGTACCATTTTGCTTATTTTTAATGGTTGTGGCAGTTGTCACCTAGGCAGACACAGGGAGGTAGCTCTTGGAAGATAAATTGAGATAATATTAGAGAAGAAATTTTTCAGTCATGACAGTCTGCAGCAGCTGGCAGTTCTCAACTAATATGAAATAAACTATTTTTGATGTATTTCTGGTTTTCTGTACTTCAAAAATTTACTGAAAAACCTAATACTGAAATGAGTTAACTTACACCAAAGTGAAGTATGGCTAAATGCTTTTCACTGGGTAGTAACCTAGGTGTTGTAATTACTTAAGTTTAATTATGAAATACAGGACTAACTTTCTACCTGTACATTCTTTGAACTATAAGCACCTTCTCAGAAAGGTTATAAATGCATTCTTTTCTGTAGCAGCCTATGTTACTGTTGAATAAAGTAAATAAGTTACAATCTAAAAATACATTACGTGTTTGCCCTTGTCAGTCTCCAAATCTAAATCTTGTTTGCTGTTCATCCATAGGGTGGATATAAATAATGATAAAAAGATAGGTGCCAAAGAGATGCAGCGCTGGATCATGGAAAAGACAGATGAACACTTCCAGGAAGCTGTGGAAGAGAATAAAATGCACTTCCGAGCTGTGGACCCTGATGGTGATGGTAAGACAAATGATTTCCTCTATCTCCTCATGATGTCTTTAGTCTCTTGCTAGTAGCCAAACCTGCTCTTCAAATGTGCTTTGACAAAATACAAGTTCTTTTGGTTTGCATGTAATCATGAGATTTGATCCCTACACAAGACAATAAAGCAAAGAAGTAACGTGCTCCAGTCAGAGTGGTAGTTCTGTATTGACTGCTGTGTTATTTCACTTGTGGTCATAGGAAATTGTGGCTCTGCCAGGGATGGGGTAAGGATGGTGACAAAAATGGCTTATTTTCACAAGGCCTGTGTGGTCTAAAGAAATATAAAAGTAAATTAGGTGATAATTTTCATAATGCAATTCATAAAGCTTAATGTAATGGTTATAGAGCTGAGCCAAAAGAATTTAGCACCTACTATTTTAAGTGGTAAGAAAGTTTGTTGTTAAGCATGTGATACCATGTCTGAGATATGGCTCTTTCTTACAGGCCATGTATCCTGGGATGAGTATAAAATTAAATTTTTAGCAAGCAAAGGCTTTAGTGAAAAAGAGATTGCAGAGAAGATCAAAAACAATGAAGAGTTGAAAATAGATGAAGAAAGTAAGTGCAGAGCGTTGGTGTGTTTTTTTCTTTTACATTCCTAAAACCTGAATGTCAAAACTGTTCTTAAAATGAGATGAATGTTTCGTTATTCTGCTTCTACACAAATACAGACTGTGTAAATCATTACACAGAAACATTAAATTTCTTTCCAACTCACATCTGCCTTAACACTAAAAAAAATTAGTTGCTTAATTGTTACCGCATGTTTGAATAGTTCTCAGGTAGTTACATTTAAGAGTCTGCTAAAATTTGTCAAACCTGTGTTGTCTGTGGACCTTTACATTATTAATTGAGGAACTAGGACCCTTCTTGCTCCAAATGAAAGGAAGCTGCTATAAGGAATTACTGTTCTAAAATTGAGAAGGGGTGTATGTGCTACCAGTGTTATGTTTAAATAGGTGTGGGCTTAGGCACTGCAAAGTGTACTGGAACAGCAGAAGGTTGCCTAGCAGTTATTTCATCTGAGTTCTCTTTATAGAGATAGATTTTTTAGGTTAGTGAGATTGTTTCTTCCTTATTACTTCTGAAACTTTCGATTGAATCTGGCTTGGTATAAACTTAGCAACAGTAGAGTAATCTCCCTGCCCCACCATCTAAAAGGGTTTAAACTTACTGTTAAGTAAAGCATGAAGCCTTAGCCTTTCCTTGCAGGAATTAGTCATTTTAAAGTGGGTTACGTTCTTACATTTTCCATTTATCAAAAAGCAACTAAAATGCAAATGGACCTTTGAGTTTTCTGGCAGGGAAAACACGTGTGCAGCATATTCTATGGCAGTGTGGTTAACTACAGTTTACAGGAATGCTCATCAGATTAAAGATTTGCTGAATAAGGGAAATGGGTACATAATCATCTTTCTACCTAGGTAGCAAGCATTGTTTGGGAAAGTCATGTTAGTTATCTACTGCTTGCTGAGAAGAATAGGCATAACTTGTTTTCATACTATAATGCAATGTAAAGGTACTTTTGTTTTGGCCTGTATAATAAAAAAGAACAACTTGTGGTTCATATGGTATGTTCTGAGTCCTGCACAGAATCATGCTACAGTATGGATGCCAGAGCAAAACTAGGGGCACAACTTCATTTAACTTAGGGTTAAATAAAGGTTTCAGTGGTGACTGACAGTTGAGTTTCATTTAAGGCTGAGTAGGAAAGATAAGCAAAAGGGAGACTGACCTGTGACTTATAACATTTGGGGTTGGCTACACCAGAAGACCATAAGCAAGTGATTTTATTCTGTGGTTACTTATGTCCTCGGTGTAACTAAAACTTGCCTTTTACAAGCTTGCCCTAAGATTCATATTCAGATTCTGAAGGTTTTCTTTACTTTTCACAAGAAAACATTCACTGAAGATTTAGCTCTTTATTGCAGCTGTATTACTGCAATTAGTAGTGTAAACTCAGCAACCAAGAGCATGCAGGAGCTGTTTAAGATAGTTTATTAAAGTAATCAAAAAAAATTGTATGAAAGTGTAGTCTTTCAGAGTGTTTTTAAGACTTGTGAGCAGCAATTGCTTCAGCTTTGTGTTTGTTAGTGTAGTTTGCAGATAAGCAGCATGTGCTACAGGCAGTATTTTTTCCACTGTGTCATTTAGAAAATGCCTACACTAGAAAAAGAATACCCTGCACAGGTGTTTTTTCCCTGTTTAGTTATGTTCAGGACCATTAGGTATGCATAATGTAGAAAAAATGTAGAAAACAAAGATGTTTTGTTCAGAAGAAAGGTTTTACTGGTATTCAGGCAGGCAAAAGTTTTCTGTTGGTAATGGGCTTCAAAATCTGAAAATAAGAAAGGAGAGCAAGTTGAATTATTCATACCTCCTACCAGAACCAGCTAACAGTACTGGTAGGATGATACTTTTCACTTGATACGCTGAGGTTTGATACAGGTGTCATTAAATCTTTGGTTTCATCCCCTAATTTCAGTTTGGTTATTTGGTTAAAGGACCTTTCCTAGCACAAACTAGACTAAACTAATTGGATTTTGTTTTTCTGCTTTCCCTAGGTGTTGAGCTGTAAAATAACTGGTCCATAGGTCATCCTTGCTTAAACAGTTCAGTGTCAGAGGAAGGTATATTTTAAGAACTAAGTAAATTGAGCATGATAGCTTTAATCTTCTTCTTACATTTCTAGCACAGGAAGTTCTAGATAACCTGAAGGATCGGTGGTACCAAGCTGACAACCCCCCTCCTGATCTGATGTTGAATGAAGAAGAGTTCTTGTCATTTCTCCATCCAGAGCATAGTAGGGGGATGCTGAAGTTCATGGTGAAAGAAATCATCCGAGATTTGGGTATGCCATTTTAAAACATCTTTCTTGGGAGTTGTTTAATTGCAAACCATTTTATTGGGTAGGTGTTAGGTCATTGCACTGTCATGGGTCTATCTGAAATTTTGGCATATCTTGTTTGCTCTGTTCTACATTGTAATGTGGTCAGTAAGGAAACCAAACCATTAATGCTGGCATCTCTGGAGTTGTCTGTGCCTCTCTCAAGACTAGTATCTGGATGTTAAAGAACAGTGCAATATTTATTGTATATTAGAAAGACACACTGAGTACTTCTACAAAGAAGTTCAGCTGATGCTGTGACACACTGAAGTGTTGCTGCACTGGAGGGACACTGTAGCAATAGTAAAAAAGGTTTTATAAGTAGTCACATACTATAAAATATGTTGATGTGAGTGTTCCATAAGGAGGGCAGTTCTTGTTTTGTACTTCCCCAGCCCAGCAACTGAGTAAGAATAGGGATGTACAGTCCTGAAAGTGGAAAGTAATGGTTGAAGGTCCTAAGAAAATAGTATTTTTTTCCTTAAATTCATAAGTATTGGCGCACTTTTTTTCCTATTGAGTCACTCATGATGCATATTTAAATGGCTAGAACATCTGGAGTAAACAAAAAGAGAGCTATGACTTTGCTAGTTGTTAGCTTCAAAATACGAAGAGTTTCCAGTGGTACGTATGTGAAGCACACAGCCAAAACAACTCCAGTACAGTCATTTGCGAGGGGTAATTTCTGTGGGTATTAATACAAGGGGAGATTGGATACAGCTGCAAGAAACGTCTGTTGCGTAGATAGTAGATTAAAAAAGAACAAGGCTTAACTTGCTACCTCGTGTGTCCTTCAGGTCCAGAAAACCTCTTATTGATTCATATATTCATATGTTCTTTAGCCTTCTAAAGCATTGTATGTGTACCATAATGCAGAGAAGTTTTGTCTATCCAAAGCTATAAATGGTAACTGTTCTCTGCTACAGTCAGGGTTCTGGACTGCTGGAACCAGGCAGACTGTACCAGTGACATCAGACAGGAAGGAATTTCTCATTTTAATGGGCATTCAGCAGACACTTTTCAGTTCCTCTGTCCTTCTGTTGTAGATCAAGATGGAGATAAGAAACTCACCCTTTCAGAGTTCATTTCATTGCCTGTTGGTACTGTAGAGAACCAGCAAGCTCAAGATATTGATGATGACTGGGTAAAAGATAGGAGAAAGGAATTTGAGGAGGTGATTGATGCTAACCACGATGGTATTGTCACAATGGAAGAGCTGGAGGTAAGTCTTCCTCAAACAGTTCTAGTGCTTTAGCAATAAGCCAATAGCAGGGTTTTAAATACAGGATTGAAACTGTTTTAGAGAATATGAAGTCCAAAAATATTTGGATTAACAGTACAGTGTGCGTGTGTCTCTTACTACTTTGGATTATAGTGTTGTTCTATAGTGCTTGCAGATAGTGTTGCACTTTTTGTCAAAGCAGAGGGGAAGTTTTCCTATCTTAACTGTTATTCTCAGGTATGCTTTTAGGGTTTGTTTTTTTTTTTTTTTCACAGAGATGCTTGTNCTATAGTGCTTGCAGATAGTGTTGCACTTTTTGTCAAAGCAGAGGGGAAGTTTTCCTATCTTAACTGTTATTCTCAGGTATGCTTTTAGGGTTTGTTTTTTTTTTTTTGTCACAGAGATGCTTGTATGGGTATGGAGCATATGAAAGCAAGTCACAACCTTCGTTAGGTACCCTGGTAAATGGGCAGTGAGTCATACTTTCATTTGCAAAAGGTGTAACTGGCAATTTATGTATTAAAGAAAACAACCCCAAAATAAACCAGAAAAGCCCCAGTTACCAGCAAACGTCGGGGCCCAGGAGCCTAGAAAATCTCTTTGAGTGTTTTTCTTTTTTAAAACCCTTTCTTCTATTAATTCTGTCTGCAGAAGAGTCTATGAAACAACACAAAATACTTTGCACCGTGTAGTTGTGGCAGTTTTGTGGCCAATGGAAGAGGTTTGTGGTTCACTTCTGGCTTTTTTCCCTTTCTGGCTGCAGGAATGTAGCAGAATTCTTACTGCAGCATAGCCAGGTGAAAGGAGAACCTCTCAAATGTTCGTCTTCTCCCTGAGACAGGGTGAATGTTGAAGGTCATAAGCTCAGGATGCAAATAATGTGGGTATAAACATAGTGGTAGTATGGATAAACAGTTACTTTGTAACATAGACAATGTTAATAACCTTTTAATGGATAATTTTCTTCTAAAAATAGCCATTTTATCTGTGAGGTCTTTGTATACGTGTGCACACATAGGCACACGCTCTTACGTATGTCACATGTGGAAAGAACTGAAGATGATCTTAAGTCTTTTACATCATGAGCTAAAGTGCACTGCTTGGAAACTATTCATCTGTTTCAGGTTAGGTAAAGGAGCAGAATGCTTTGTTTCTGAGACTTGACCTCAGAATGTCTGCCTGGAGGTTTAAAATGAAGCAAGACAGTTTTAAATCCAACATCGTTCTAAAAACGTATGTAAGAAACAAGAAAATACATCTGTATTGGTCATATAGATCAATAGTGTACTACTTTTTCATTTTGAATTGGCATTCCTTCACAAAACCCCACCAAATTTGATAGTTCAGTTTGCAACCAGTACGTCAAAGACATTTTTATTGTAGACACTGACATAAGCTGTGAGAAAATCTGGATTTCTGTTAGAACAGCCAAAGGAGCAATGAATGGAAAAATAGCAAAGAGAATAGAAGTAAGCCTGTTAAAAAGCTGTGCTGCCACTTTTTTTCCATGACTTATGTTCACTCTGGGATGGCTTAGTTGGTCTCATAATTGCTGAAGCTTATCTAGAGCTAAGGTTCATCACTCTGATGTGTAGGAAGATGTGCTTAGTCATTGACAATCATTTTCTTATTTGTTTTAGGAATATATGGATCCTATGAATGAATACAATGCCCTAAATGAAGCAAAACAAATGATAGCAGTAGCAGATGAAAATCAAAACCATCACTTAGAGCTGGAAGAGATCCTGAAATACAGCGAGTACTTCACAGGCAGCAAGCTTATGGACTATGCACGTAATGTCCATGAGGAATTCTAATCCTGCTCACTTTTCCAGAGCTCTGAAGCACTTTCTTGTTTTCAAAAAAATAAAACCACAGGAAAAAAAAGAAATCCAACTCCCAAACAGACAGAAAGTTACTTTGCTGCTATCTGTGTTATATGCCTACAGTGTGTTGTCCTAGACTAAAACATAGTCCGTCCGTACGTGAGATCTACAGCACTGTTGACTTCAGTATGAGGGAAGAAAATCTGTCCATAAATGATGGGGCATGTCCTGGACTACATGAGTTCACCGTGGTTTTTACAGTTAGTCCAGCTGAAGTTTCAGCTGCTTTTGGTTAATCATGTTTGGTGGAGGCTTAAATATTTAACTCTTCTTGTTGCCCTCGTAGCTGCTGATCCATGGAAATCACAAATAACACTGAGAGATGCTGGCTTTGGTAAAGGCGATTGTGGTTCACATATGTGTGTTCTGACCTCGTGAGAGCATCCATGCGTAGACTGATGGGCTAGGATTTTTCTCAGTGTGTCTCAGCCTACTTATGTATTGTTGAGGATTTAATACTTAATATTTAATAAGTTCTCCTTCCATTGCTAAACTGTTTCGAGGAGCTGTGGGGAGGAACTTATTTTAAATGTTGGAGAGAAGCTCTTCTGCTTCTGGTTGAAAAGGAAAACTGGTTTTATAGTGTGGCAGGATTTGAGTTTGTGACTACACTGGGAATATGGGAAAATGGCTTATGTCTTTAAAAATCAGATTTCATTCTAAAATGAAGCAATGTGGAAGGTTTCTTTGTGGACTTAAAGATGTTGAAGAGAGCAGTAGGATTCCCGTAGGTTTATGGTTACTACTTATCTGAAATTCATTGTTAAACCTAGTAAACTTACTTGCCCCTGTCCACATGAATGATGCTGGTGAACTCGTGAATGATGAAGCTGGCAGAAATACAGGCTTTGCTTTTGAACTGCTCCCGCCAGAGCAATGTACAGTCAGCGCTTGGGAAGCTTTTTAATCTGTCTGATTTTGGGTAATCTCTGAAAGCATCTTGCAACACAAGGGTCATATCCACTACTGTCTAAAACAGAAAATGTATTTTTACTCTGGTTCCATCTTTACTGTAACAGCCCCTCTTTTGGAAGGGTTTCCTGAAAATCCAAGTGAGATGTTATATTTGATTAAATTTATTCTCTTAATATAATGTAAATATAAGTATTGCTGTCTGTTTCTGTTTCACTATTCCCTCTCTCTTTTTTTTTTTTTTGATTTTTTTTTTTTTTTTTTTTTTGAAATGGCTTTTTTTAGAGTTTTTTTATTAATTTTTTTTTTTTTTTCATTAAATACTTTNNNNTTTTTTTTCTTTTTCTTTTTTTTTTTTTTTTGATTTTTTTTTTTGTTATTTTTGTGAAATGGCTTGTATCAGAGTCTTTTTATATACTTCTATCTTTTTCTCATTAAATACTTTTCTCTGTGCTTTGGAAATGTTGCTGGGTTTAGGTTTGTCAGTGAATAGGAAAAACTGGAATTCTCCAGAGTACAAAATAAGGCTTTTGAAAGAACTGTAAGATTGGCTAAATGGGATAACTTCAGCTGATAACCTCGTGTAAGAATGAGCTCAGAGCATCTGCCATGTAAGTCAGGTTCTTGTTACCAGCGCTCCACATGCGCGTGATTGCAAGTTAGTGAGATTTTTGTCTAGACAAACCCATGTCTAAAAATATGACGCTTAATGCAAGTCATAGGGAGGGCTGGTTTAGATTGACTGGCAAAAGGTCTAGCTTTTGCTTTGCTGTTACTTATAAAGCCTTAGTTAAAATATGCAGTGACCTGCACTTCAAACTAAACAAAATGAAACATGTGAACATAGTTTTGTGTTTGTTCACAGTCTAGTCAAGACAANGCATCTGCCATGTAAGTCAGGTTCTGCTCCTGTCCACCCTTGTTACCAGCGCTCCACATGCGCGTGATTGCAAGTTAGTGAGATTTTTGTCTAGACAAACCCATGTCTAAAAATATGACGCTTAATGCAAGTCATAGGGAGGGCTGGTTTAGATTGACTGGCAAAAGGTCTAGCTTTTGCTTTGCTGTTACTTATAAAGCCTTAGTTAAAATATGCAGTGACCTGCACTTCAAACTAAACAAAATGAAACATGTGAACATAGTTTTGTGTTTGTTCACAGTCTAGTCAAGACAATGGTTTTAGCAATATCGGTTGATAATTGTATAAATGTCTGGGCTCCATCCTTGTGTTATACTCTAGTTGTTTGTACAGTTCAATTAGTTAGATATAATTTGAATGGACAAGTTCTGTCTTGTCATGCTGCTCAGAAAGCAGGTTCCAGTGTGCAGCTGAAATAGGAACTTTAACTGTCAATAGAGGCAAAGATTATACATAGACAGTCTTAATCTGATATTGTGAGCATGGAACCCTTTGGAAAATACAAGGTACCCCAGTATTTAGCTAGCAACTGCAAAAATACTGAAGTATGTAGTGTTGTTGCAGCTGATAAATCTGAAACTTGAGAAATAGCTGCCAACTTCCCACCCCTCCCCCATTTTTAGTGTATGCATGGAGTTCTGCACCTTAATGTGTTTTGTTTTTCTCTGCCAGAAATCAGGATCACATCTTAACTAACAGCTGTAAGGATAAAGTGGACTGCATGGTGAGATTTGGAGGTACATGAAATTTGTTCCTGTCTTAGAAATTCAGACTATTCCACGTTGTCTATAGACTTATTTTGAAAGAACCTTCAAGTATTTTGTATGCACTCAGTCTTTCTGAGATTCTGGTGGGTCTTTTCCCATTGGAACTTACTTGCCTGTAATCCCTAAGGAATCCAGTGGCTTTCTCTTTAAAGCCTTTTATTAAGGAGTGCTTTTGAGTTTCGTGCTCTTTGCTTGTGTACATGAAGAAAGATAACCTGCCTACTCTTAAGTAGGACTTGGTATGCAAGGGCTATGATCTCATGGATTTAATTTCATCTTTAAGCTTGTATAGAATAGCTACAATAAGTATCTATAGTAAAAAATGATACACTTACATTAAATAAAAGCAGAAAAGGGTCTTATTTCTGACCCATACCATGGCTCAAGTCACTATGATGCTCTCTTCTACAACCCAACCAGCTGCATCAAGGCTTTCTTTTGAGAGCAGCCGGTGGTGCACATGATCCCTGAAGGAATGCCAGGCAGCATTTGGGAGGGGTTAGTTTCCTTTGGTGAAAATCCAGCCAAGGANCCAGCTGCATCAAGGCTTTCTTTTGAGAGCAGCCGGTGGTGCACATGATCCCTGAAGGAATGCCAGGCAGCATTTGGGAGGGGTTAGTTTCCTTTGGTGAAAATCCAGCCAAGGAGTGTGGTAGATGTGAAATGCTGTGGGATAATCACTGTGTTCTTTCTCTTGTCTTATTTACTTGAATAATACTGCCACATAAAGGGATCTGGCAGTATCAAGCCTGGTAACACTTAATGATGCCATACGTAAAGGTTGAATTCTGAAGATGGATTTATTAAGTGAGCATTTAATTTGTATTTAAGTATCCATAACAAAAGTATCAGTGCTTCATCATGACTGCTCTAGTGTTTTGGGAGCTTTCAGTTTAAATGTGCACAGGTTTTTAACCTTACCTTGTTTGTGAACATCATAGCAGTTTACATTGTCAGGTTCTAATTCAGTAAGTCAGTAATTATTCACTAGGTAAAGTCTGAAAGATGGTTGGGGGAGGAAATCTGGTTGAATATTGCTGAAGGAATGATTTGAGTAATGAGGTATAAACCACTTAAATGGCATTGAGTGTAATCCTGCAGTGGGAAAAGTGGGTCTGGCTGTGTTTAACTGTTGTAAATAAACCATCTTTGATCACTGTAGGATGTCTTGTTAACATGGGCCTTTGCATAGAGGTTGCTCAGGTCTCTTAGAACTGGAAGACCTAAAATTCAGATCTGAGAACAATAAGATCAAATGAGTAAAATTCTAATAGTGAGCCTGGAAAGATTAAACTCCCTAGTTCCAAGTGTGATCACTACTTTCTCCATGTGTTTGTGGTAGGCGAGAGCAGGACTGCATTGCCAGTGTGCTCCTTTACTATCCTATTGCTGGCTCTCAGAGCTGGATGAAGAAGCTGCCTGGGGTTTGTATTCCAGAGTTAACATGTTTCTGTGGAACAGAATAGACATCAGAAGTAGCTGGTACATGAATATGGCACCCTTTGCTGTCGTAAAGCACACCTCTGCTGGAACCTTTAATTCCATGGGAGGAAATAGCGGGGAAAACACAAAGTCTCCGTTTTGGAGTCGGAGCTGCCTTTTCTTTAGTGGCAATGCAGGGTGTCTGATACTGAGTTGAAAAGGAGACTGTAAATGCTTCTTTGTAGCTTTTGCTAGCTCCTGAGGGCAGTATCAAGATGACTGACAATTGGTGATTCCACACTCTTCCTGAGAAGAGAAACAACAGAGTATTAACAACGTTGGTTTTTTTATGCAGCAGTGAAAGTTACAGGTCTGCTGTTCAAGTATGAGAGCAAGGGGAGCAAATCTGTGCTTTGCCTTTTAAGGAGGAAGCCCATGTGGGCTCTGTTTCATTTTACCTATGGCTTTCATCTGTGAAGGTTTTCAGGCATTACCTCTTTATTGCTTTAATACTCCTCTTTACAGTCACATGGATTATCTCTTTAGCTCTCCTGGCATTCAAGGCCTGTGTTTAATTCTGTTCTACGTAGAGAGGTATGTACCTGGCTGAAGGCTCTCTGTTCTAAAGCTACGAATAGAAACTCTTTCCAAATGCTACTCACCATATTGTCTTTTTTGCCTATGCATAATTTAGATGTGAACTGCCAAAACTAGGTAGGGGAGGGGTGGGAGTGGGAAAAAGGATGGGGGCGTGGAACACAAGCTGGGAATTTCCGAGCAACTCACATATGAACTTGTCTTGATCACCAGTGGGTTAGAATCACTCCTCCAAGAGTTTGCAGCTATCAGAATTTAGCTGGGACAATAGTATTATGGGAGCTGTAAGATTTTACTCCTGTTTTTCTATTGTTTGTTTCTTGCTGCTGGCAGTCGCTATTAGCCACTGCTTGGGATTGAAATGCAAAGAACATCAATATCCTTTTCGTGACAAATGCTGCAAGGAGTGTGCCCCTGGTAAGTGATTTTCACTGGATATTGCTTATACTTGCTCAACATAATAGCTATTAGTTAATAAAATACGGCTTGATGGAAATATCATTCAGACATAGGAAGCATAACATGGAGGAAAAGCGTTTGATGAGGAGACTTTCAATCAGTCTAGACTGACAAAGATTATTTCCATAACATAGTAAATTTAGGAACCCTGTTTGGGAGAGCTACATGTTATTTAACTTCTTTTGTGTGACTGCTTCCTTAATGTGTCAGCCTGGTGCATTTTATTGTGGGAGTATTAGCTGATAAAAGATGTTCATGTTTTATATCAATGCTCTCAAAAACATTTATGTTACTGTCTTTTACATATTGCATAAAGAAGCTAAAAAATTTGTCTAATGGAGAACTTTATGTACTTAATTATGTTGCTGCAGATGTTTTTGAAGCTTGCTTTTGAAGCAGTTTATGCTGCATGAGACTTGGTGGGTTTTCAAGGAAATAATGTGCTTGATTCATAGTAGAGATTAGGAAAGCATAACTTGATAGGAAATGTGAGCTTCCTCCATTCTTGTAGAAACTGAATCAGGCTGAATTTTGGGGTTTGCATGGTATTTCCATACAATCAGAGTATCTCTAAAGGCAGTGCAATATTAAGAAGCACAAATGCAAAATATCAAACCTCAAATACTTTAATAGTTGGGATTTCATTATAGAAATGACTTGGTGATGAAGAGTGACAATGGTTAACAGGTAATACTGCTTTTGGGGGACAATCCCCTTAACAGAAGGGATTACTTGTAGTACTGTCAGTGTTGACTGTATTAAAAGAAGGGTACATGTGTGTGCCTAGAGGGAGCGTAGATCGTGTCTGTTGGCAAATCTGCTGCTGTTGGGAAAACGTGTCTTCATAGATCGTGTAGAGAATAAAGATATAGAAGTGTATTACATATATTATCGTTACTAAAAACCTCCTATGTTTTGCCACTGATACTACTCACTAAAACACGGAGAAAATTAGAGTGAGCAAGACACTTGATGCTCATTGTTACCTGCTGAATGGGGAAACAAAGAACCAAAATGAAAGGTCTATGAGAATAAGATTGTATTTAAGCTCAGCTGTAAAACCCGAAGTAATTAAAGCTGTCTGTCATTCCTGCATGGAAAGAAGCTGTTGAGATAGAAGAAACATACTTGACACCTTTTCCAAACTCCACTGATAACTTGCTGTTTCAGTTTGGGCACACAGACCTTGTCATCCTAGCACATTAATCTGAACCTCCATATAAGTACTGAGTATCATTCAGGTTGGAATTTGTTGGTGCCAGCTCTCAGAGCTCATTTCTATATGCCTCTTATGATACACACATACTGTCTGGAATGGTAACAAATGCCTTGTATTGTGTCTTGCTGTTCATGAAATGGAGCTAGTAACATCTTTGATATTGTTAGGTGCCAATACAGATTAAAATATAACCACATTCCTTTGTGCTTAATGGGCTTCCAGAATGTCAGCAGGAGATTCTTGAGTCATTTATTCTTGGCTGCTTCGCTAATGAATTTTAACTGCAAACCTGAGCAGTCCATTGCTATCTTCTGTACCTGTTAGGGATTACTTTGGGTTGAATAGTGTGATTTATCTTGCAAGGGAAGGTAGGGTCAGTCTTAAAGCCATTGTATTACATTGGAGATCAGACATATTTCTGTGCTAAAAGCCTGTCATCGGTCCTTCTAGCCCCTTTTAGCTGCTCAATTTGCAGTGATGCAGTGGGTCAAAACTTTTGGGGGTTCCAGCATATCTAAATCTGCTGAATGTTTTCATTCATGTTTTTCAGTTGTAAATGGAACTGTTACTTTCTGGCTGCTCTTCCATTCTAATGCATAAAAACAAAGGGTTTCTGTCAGCTAGTAATAAGTACTTCCTTGTCCTTGTTTTAGGTGAAGAAATGAGCCATCGCTGCACTTTAAAAGCAGACACAGTCTGTGTCCCCTGTAAAGATGAATACTTCAGTAGTGAGCACAATCTCGAGTTCTGCCAAGTTTGTACAATCTGCAACACTAGTAAGTCAGCTTATAGTGGACACTTGATTTTGGGTTTTGGGGAAGCAATCAGGTCTTCCTATGATTTCTTTTCTTTGCATGCTCCTCAAAGGCTTATGATGCCATAAAGCCTGTCCCTTGGGGCAGCTGGGTCCAGAACTGGGTTATCATTTCAGTGGCTGATGGTTGAGCCTTCAGAAAGAAGCAGGCTTGTACTGCCTGAAAACTGGTGTCTTCAGAATTGTTAACAAACTGTTCTCTGCAGTTGCTTCTGCACATATCAGATAGACACTGAATAATTCTGTTATTTAATTCCTTAACTTCCTGTTTCTCACTTGCCCTTTATTCCATTGCTGCTAGGAAAGGGGAGTGTGGAAGTGAAGAAGTGTGAGAAGACCTCTGACAGAATTTGCAAGTGTGTGGCAGGTTATATGCCAGATGCCAGAAACAAACTAAGACATGGTAAGTTAGCGGTGTGTCAGACTTCAAACTCTTGCTCCCACTTAAGATAAGAAGGTTGTTATTTCTAATGTAAGAGCTATTGTCATTTGTCTCATTGATACCTCCACATGAGTGTTACAGCAGGGTGGTTGTGCAGACTGTTGCTCTGGGATTCCTGAGCTGTCAGAAATCTTAATGCTCTCCTTGTTAATATCCATAATCAAGTCAGTAGAGAGAACAGGAAACCTTGCCCGTTGCAGACTAAAATGAACCACTGAGTGTGTTATGATACTTCTGACTCAGTGGCTATAGATTTTAGAGGCTATGTGTTTTTTCTTGGGTCTCATCTATAAGCTAGACTACTAGTGTAAGCTGTTAGTGTAGTTACAGTGTAGCTGTCATATAATTATGTTGCTAACTGACCTCAAATTCTGCCTCTTTCTTTTTTTTCCTAGAATGCTTACCATGTCCTGAAGGGTCTTATTCCATAGGGGGTTATGAGAAGTGTCAGCCTTGGACCAAGTATGTATCACTGATCCAGTATGTTCAGAGCAACATTTTATGTTTACTTTAAGTTTACTTCTATAGCAGTTGATGCCCAAATCATAGTGTGTAGAGAAAACCTGCATTAAAGTCATTACTACAACTGTTTGAAAATAACACTGATTTATTTTACATCTTTAGCTGCAGCCTTCTTGGGAAAAAGACGATTCGACCAGGGACAAAAACAGATGATGCTGTTTGTGGCAGCCAGGTCACACAGACAACTGCCTCTCAAAGTACAACACCTGCTTTGAACCTTTCCACCACACACCACAAGAATAATACATCAACTGCAGTGTTCTCACCATCCAGACCCAGCCTGATTACTTCCATTTGTTCAGATACAAACAGCCCTGTGGAGACTAACTGGGGTAAGGAGAGGGAATGATCAAGTGTAGTCTCTCTCTTTATTACTAGAGCTTGCCAGGAATTTAATGGAAATGAAACTACACTCTTTCTCAGAAGCTTTATCTGTATTTTATACAGTCTTCAGTGAGACGCACACAGGTTTTCATATTCCTTCCCAGTCAGCTTGGCAGCTGGGATTTTGTGTAGGCTCTGTGGTTCAGGGGTACTTCTGGACATCTAGGTTCCTTTTGAATCTGGGAAGCCATGGAAACTCCAGTTAGAGCCATGACTTTCTTAGTGTGATTTTCTTCTGTTTTTCTTACAGGGTCTGTATCACTTATCCTTATTTGTCTGATATTGCTCATGGTGAGTGGAATGTCCATCCTCCTGTTGATTATCCAAGCAGCCAAAAAGGAGACCAAGAGGAGGCCTCATAGAAACAACCATAAAGGTGAGTTTCTTTTTATGTGGCAAAATGTATGGGAAGGAGAATAATCAGGGCCCTCTGTTAGAACTTTGCTAATTGTTTCAGTCATAGTGAAAAGTAACACAGTGACATCCAACAGTAGTTGATCTTCTATGTAGTCCTTATGCACCGAATATCAGAGTGTTTCAAATTTGTATTCTTACAGAGCACAGATTCCCTTGCTCGTTGTCATGCAGAAGGATTCTCCCTCTGGTTTTAACTCTTCCTAGCTTTCTAAGCTAGCCCTTAGTCCCTGCAAAAATGGTGTAATGATTTTGTACAGGAAATTCTATTCAGCACAGAGAGGATCCAGAATCAACAGACTTTAGAAGAGTGTATTGTGAAATCTTTTGCTGGCATAGAAGCAAACTGCCTTAAAGTATCTCCTGCAAACGGAACAAAGGTTTGACTGAGAAGAGCTGACCTCTGTATTCAGAATCAAGCAGCCATTTAGCTCTTGAGTCAGCCCACAGCTGCCTCGTGTTCCATTCAGAGAGTAATGATAAGGTGTATTTTCACTGTTCCCGACACTTGATGTTTCCTAGCCCTGACTGGAAAGACAGGCACTGACCCAAATGTCATCTGTAGGTGCTTCACCATCCATGAAACTAGGAAAGTTCCTGGCTTCTCTTTTCCTGCCTTTTCTGCTCTGTACACTTATTTATTGTATTTTATGTTGTATTACCTGTCTTTCAGAAGAAAACAGCTTTCGACTTCCTATCCAGGAAGAACAAATTGACTTCAATTCTAGTCTCATCAAAAACTGATTCCACGTTCTGTTACTGTTTCCTGTGTTTCTGAGCCGATGGATTGTATTAACACATGATGTGTCAGTGTTCTGTGGCTGGATGTGGAAGGGGTGTAGCTGTTTAGCTGTGCTTCAGTTCCTCCGGGCTTGTTGAGTGCCCCTTTGGTGTTAGGAGCCATGGGAGTAGCTGTTCTTGGTGGAATGATGTGATTCTTTCTCTTGGGCAGATCCTGTGCACAGCATCCCTATTGCCAGGACTGAGTGGCTATAGTCCTCTGTGCATTTCTAGCTAGTTCTGTATATAAGGATAGGGAATTGGCTTTGAATTGAATAAAGTATTGAGAAAGCTGTAAGAGCTGATTCTTGAGCAGACAGAAAACAGGGAAAGCCAAAGACCTGCCTTATGACTGAGTTTGTATCTTGTCTTACAGCTCTGAGATGCTTAAGCAGAGCCTGTCTCTCTTTTATCAGTATGGGTATCTGCAGTGTTTCAGTTTGGTTCCCAAATGAACTTTCCTTACGTTAGGTGAAGAATCTCCCCTAATGAACCTAGCCAGCTTCCTTTTTGCTTCAATTTCTTCAGGTTATTTCTTCTTGGTCAAGTGGAGTAGCACCACAATCCTGGTGCTAGCTGTTGAGTGACTATTGAAAGATGGCTGCTCAATGCCACTTCTTTTTTCCCTGCATTCCTTCAAACACCCATTGAAAAAATGTCATGTTAACATATTGAGCAGCATCCCCACTGTCATCCCAACAAATGGAATTACTCATGATCACCAAGTAGCGCCAGATCTCCAAGTGTTTGGAAATGTCCATGGAGATCTTCATGTGTGTATAAAGTAGAATATGTGGATTGCCAGAAGGCAAAAGGAGTGGTAATTTTTGATGAGAATATTAGTAGTGGAAACTTGTTCAAAATAGGAGGAAAGGCAGAGTACTCATTGAATACAGGTATTTTATATACACAGGACCAAAGCATATGCCAAAATATGCAGCAGAAAATGTATTCAAGAATACAACTGGTGTTTACAAGCATGTTATTAAACATATGTATTCTTATATGTTATACATATGGTATACTTAGCAATGATTTCCTATTTTGAAGTGCATATACAATGTATATAAATATTTGTATTATATACAAAGTGTGATAGTGACTTCTTGAAATAAATTGTAGTACCAGCTAGAAGTGTATGTTTGTGTATGATTGGAGAGTACAAATGAGTAAAAAGTTACTACACTGTGTGTAATTCTGGTGTGTGCAAGTCAGTCCAGTGGCTTAATGGGGTTTGAGTTCCACGCTGCCTTTAGAATGCTGTATGTAGTGATTTTCTCTGTAATCTGGCCAGGTGGCAGAGCTGAATGTTGCTGGGATGTTCAAGATGATAATGCTCAGTCCCTTTGTAATACAGAGCCCCTGTGGTGAATGTAGAGATGTTTGTAAGTGTGCTGTGTCCTTAATGCTGTCATCCTGCAGTGAGTTGGATGGCAGCGTGCAGTGGATAAATCAGAGAGATGCATTCCAGGGAACACCCAGCACATTCTCAGAAATGATGCTTACCGGGTTTGTAGGCTGCACTTCAGAGACCATAAAGCTCATAGTGTGCTTGTAACTGAGCAAGGTGCAGATAACTACTGAGTCACCTGAGGCTGTGGGTTATGTGATGGAAATGCAGCCCACAGGAACAGATGAGCTGTTGGCAGCAGAGCTCCTCTGTGGTGTGGGCTTATCAGCCCATTCCAAGAATCTCACTTGTTTCCTGCCCTCTGGCTAAGCTGCACAGGAAGATGTTCAAGGCCAGGTTAGCCAGAGCCTTGGGTGCCATGGCTTAGCGGGAGGTGTCCCTGTCCATGGCAGGGGGTTGGAACTGGATGATCTGAAAGTCCTTTCCAACCCTAACTATTCTATGATTCTATGTCTGAGTGCTCTGTGCTCTTGTGCCTCCCTGGGGAGATTTCCTGCAAACCAGGCTCGGGCCCCCTCTGGCTGAAGAAGGAGCTGTTACTGACCCTGAAAGCACGCAGCAGAGGCAGGGTAGCTGAGACACATTGCATTTGCTCATCAGCCTTTGGGAAGTGGGCAGACAGTGCAGTGTGGCTTGATCCTGTGACAGCAAGTCAACCCAGGCTGGAATTGCTTGCTTTTGTGCTATTGGGAGCCAGGCTCTGCTGCTGTAGAACTGCATCCAGTCCCTGTGCCAAGATGTATAATCCTGTCAGAAGAGTTAAACCATAATAACACTTGATAGGATTGGAGGCATTTATGATTGAATTGGTTTTGAGGATATGGGTGCTGGTAGATTGCAGGTTTGAATAAACTAATGTAGATGTTTCACCCTAAATAAAGGAATAATGGTGTTGATTTAATTGCCATGCTCAGACTTGTTACTCTTCTGTGCAAAACTCACTTGGAGTTTTTGTTCCAATTCTCCCTGAAATGGCAGGAAGTAGGTTAAAAATAGGCAGAGAATAGTGCTTCTTTCTGCCCACACTTGTCTTCCTACTTGCATAAATAAAACTTTCCTTTCTCAAAGGTATGTGCCCGTGTCATGAAGTAAGTTCCTATTTTTGAACTATTTAGATTTCCCCTTTTTCAGGCACTTGAGAGAGACACAGTCAAAGTTGTGCAGCTTCATCTAAGCTGATAAAGATAGGGTTGTGCAGGAAATACTTTGCAGTGTAGTACAGTAAGCTTCAGGTGTCAGTTCTTTTATTCTGCAAACCAACGGTAGCACTGGTTTTACTGTGACTTGTGCTGGCAATGTGAATACTTGATGGTATGTGAATTAAATGCATCTTGGTTGCCACAGAGTCTGATTCAGGAGGTCACTTAAGCACATGTCAAACTGTATGAATGTTGTTGACAAATTTGGGCCACTGATGGTTTTAAGAACCATCCGTAAAACTGTCTGATAAATCCTTTTGTATTTCTGGGTGAGGAGAACACCATTTATTTCCTGAATAACTTCTTTTCAACTGCACTACCTATGAATTTACAGGCCACAGGGCCAGCCCCTTACACTGTCTCCTTGGAATTACTTAGAGACAGAGGTTAGGTAGGATGCCACAATGAAATGGGATTAAAACCAAACAAAAACCCCAACCCCTATAGTCTTCAGGATTTCTATCTACAGTATTGTAGTGGTTTAAACCCAACCAACCACGCAGCTCGTTCACTCACTCACCCCCCCTTCTTGCTCTCCCC
>NDXB01005111.1:4400-14818 GCA_002631895.1 Agapornis roseicollis
TTTTTTTTTTTTTTTTCCTAAAACAGTGCATGCTGAATAACAGGCTGAAGGAAATATGTGGGGATTAACTTGAAAACAGATGTTTATAATGATTCAGTGACGTATTTTAATTACATTCCCAGATGCAATTAAAACAGACTTCTTCTGAGTTTAAGGGATGTGTTGATAAAACTGATAACATTCTACATGATGCTGAAGGAGGAAGAATGAGCTGCAAGCGTGCGTCCTCCAGCTGTGATCTTATCAGGTCTGAAAAACTAAGAGAGGTCACACTGGGTCATTTCTTTAAACGGGAGGCCCAATGTTTTTCTAGGCATAACCATGTAACTGCAAGGAGTAAAGTTAATTATTCAGTGGGTGGCACTTTTCGCTTCTGGTCAGTACAGAGTTGGCATTGCAGCACGAGTTGGCATAATTTTCTGATCTAATTCTCTTTCTGCAGTAAATAATAAATTTTCATCTTTCTGTGCATTTGTAATATAACATGGCAAAAAAACGGGATTATTTTTATGTGAATGTGGAGAAAGTTTGACTTCAAACAACAAATTCAGTGGATCTACATTTGGAAGAAAAGTATCTCAACAAAAGCAACATTTTTTTCAGGAGCTGGTACCTTAGTTTTATCGGACAGTCTTCAATATTTATTTTTTTTATCAATGTTGCTACATTATTTAACTTTCTGGAGTGATGATGCTTGTTGGTCTCTCAGTGGAGGTTTTCTAAATTCAGAATAGATTAGGAATATTTTTTCTCAATTTCCCATAAGTACTGAGGTCCCAGTAGGCTGTGGGGCCCGCAGGTGTGGAGGGACAGGTGCCCAGCATCTGTGCTGAGAGCTGACTCTGAAGAAGTGCTGTCCCTGACTGCTTCCTGTTAATGGCTTAATGAAACTGCTGTATTATCTTGTGTGCATTGGTGCAATACTCAGTGATATAAATGTTTTGTTTGTTTTCCTCCCAGTTGGTTTCTGAGGGGCATGACAATAGCAAAAGCAATAGACTGCTGAGTTACTCACCAGCTGCTTCATGATTATGAGGAGGAAAAGTGGGGAGTAGCCCAGGTGCACTTAAATGTACAGAAATACTTGGTAACACAAAGTGACTGAAAGCTTTTAAACTTAGTTTAGTTAATCTGGCTTCTCTCAGATGTAACCTTTCATGTTTTGCAAAAAAATAATGAGTGGCTTTTTGTGTCATTGAAGTCATAGAGTCATGGGATGGTTTGGGTTGGAAGGGACCTTAATGGTCATCTAGTTCTAAGCCCTCTGGCCTGGTCAGGGACACCTTGCACTAGACCAGGTTGATCAAAGTCCAATGTAGCCTGGCCTTTGAACATTTTCAGGGATGGGGCATCCACAATTTCTCTGAACAACCTGTTCCAGTGTCAAGTTTATCTAGTGTAGAAAACCTATGAGGTGGTGCTGTTATAAGAAAAGGCTTTCAGAAAACAAGGATCTCTATAGTGTCTACTGGAGAATAATTTGGACTGATTATGTTTTCTATGCATTCTCCTACAGCAATGAATGTGCTTTTACTTAGTGGAAGGTTTCCCATCATAATGACAATTGCAGTTAGTAATTATAGAGGCCATGAAAGAAAAAAGATTACTTGAAATGTGGTAGATGCAAGAAATAGGACCAGAACCCTGGAATTAGATATTGCCTGGCCAGTAAACAACATTAACAGCTGCCTCAATATCTAATATTTGCCATTAGGAGCAGTTTGTTCTCTGAGGAGCTGCAGTTTGACTTGATTTCATAAAGTACGTCCAGGCATACTTCTTGATATAGTTTACTGTGGTAATTATACCAATATTTAACTTCCTGTAAAAACTACTTTTTTCCTATCTGAAGATTGGCAATTACTGAAAAAAAACAAAAATCAGTAAATCGATATTAAGACATCTCATGGTAAAGCCCCAGTAGGTATAGATGGTTTTTATATTTGGAAAAGAAACACAAATCATATTCTTCTGGCTTGATATTTTTCTTAAGTGTAGAAGATAAATCATGAACTGCAGCTTCATCATCTCTCTCTCCTCAAAGCAATGGCACATATTTATAGAGCTTAAGTATTTATGCAGAGTGCAAGCCATTTATTAACAGAGATCTAAGAGATGCTTCTACAGTTGAATTGATTTTGTTTTAAATATTCTGTTGGGCTTTGAATGTGTGACTGTAGTATCCTAGAGGAAAACCTACTTCTTTTAAATTGAGACACCCGTATTGCTAGATGCAGAATATGTGTGTATTCTATAAAAATCAGTTATTTTTTAAATGGTGTCTGTAAAGACAGTGATTTAGAGGTAATATAAGTTTCCTATGGTTAAAAACTATAGCAGGTATTTTTCTTCTTTTACTAAGGCATCACTTATTGGACATGGTATGAAACCAGAAGTGTACATCTATATAAATTTAACAGTGTTGCGTTGGGCTTAAGTGAACATTTGCCATGCTGACCAGCCTTGCGCTCAGCATGGTACTGCTGACATCCCTGACTTAGTGTAGTATGTTCTGCCTGTCATCCAGTTCAGACAATTAATTCTCAATTTCTCTTTCATTTTCAGGGTTGTTCTGGCTGTGGAAAATGTGACTGCAGTGGAGTAAAAGGGCAAAAGGTGAGTAAGTCAGCTCTCTCTGCTTCATTATCTTTCTTATTTAAACCACACAGTGTATGATCTACAGGGAGGCAGGTGAGCCATTGGTTTCGGTGAACACTCTGACATGGAGTGTTTCCAAGGCCAGGGCACATGCCCTTCAGCAGGATTTCTGAAAAACAGCCAGCTTGGTGTGTGTATAGGCAGTGGGCAGGAGGACCAGGGATGGGAGGCAGATGAAAACCCTCACTGTGGGGTGAAGCTCCTGGTCCAGTGCTTGGCTGTGCCCTCCCTTTTTCTGCATTTAATAGGATGCTAACCTGGCACTCTCACCTTTCCTACACCTCACCTCCAGTCTTTCCAGTGGATAGCAGGGTTGACATCCTGAGCACCTCTGGAAGCAATGCTAGCAGTTCAGTTCCAAAATGCTTCCCTCAACGAGTTGTGCAGCTTGCTGTCCAGGAAGTCTGTGATGCATCAGAAGCAACTCACCCTGACCAGGGTTAGGCCTGGGAGGCAATGACCTGGAATAAGAAGAAGCAGGTTAATGATCAACTTAAATACAGAAAAGTATTGCATGTCAAGTTCAAAAATAATATACTTAAAACTTTTTGACAGAACCTTGCAAATGAGTTTTAAAGTTCCCATTCAGCCATCCAAACATTCTGTGTGTGAAACAGGAAAGGCACTTTAGAGGTTTCTTTTATAGTAGTAAGAGTGAAGAAAAAATACAGTGTACTTAAGCATTCCATGAATTCCCCCCGTAAATTACATGCTTTCGTAAATAGCATAGACATTCAATCACTCTCCTTATCTTTTCTAATTTTGCTGTAGAGATTTCAATCTGCAATGTGTTCTGTTGTGCATGTACGTGTATTGTATTATCTACCATTATAAATTAGTGCAACCCAAAGGTTTTGTCATCCTGTGATTGCAGTGGGAACATTTTTTGAGGTAAGTTGTTTAGATCAATCAAAGGAGTGCTTTGAAGATGTGGGGGTTTTGTTTGTTTTTTGGTTTGGGGTTTTTAAATAAAGGTACAGCTGGAGTTCTACATTGTCTCACAAGTGATAGCTGCATATTTACTGCTGGAGGTTTTAAGAATGTTTGTTGTTGGCTTTTCTTTAGTGTTTTCTAGAACAAGGAATACAAATTACTAAATTGGAGACCCAAGCCAAGATAATTTTCTTTGTAACAGAACATGGATTAATTTGTGAGACAGATGAAAAGGGATTCAAAATTTCTTTTAGATGTTTTAATGGCCCACTAGTATCTGTTTAATAAAAGGCAGCTATATATTAAAAATGAATAACGCAAAGATTTGGGAAAGGTCTGGAACTCTGAATTTATTCCTTGATATCTTGATCTTGTTTTTCAGTAACAAGTACAAATAAATCATAGTAGAATGGGAGAGAGATTACGTTATAACTCTCTTGTTGAAAGCCATTAGTTTTCAGTTCTTAGAGTATGCCAGCATCTTGTAACTAGATAATTTAAAAAAAATGCAGTTTGGGGAAATAATTTGGCTTCATTTATTTCTGGCTGAAATCATGACTCTTTGCTAGAGCTGTTGCTGGCATTTTTCGTTTGCATAGTCCACAGTCTCAAAAAGTTCTCCTTGAAGTAAATAGATCCTTATCTGATATCCTAGAAGCCAAAACTACCTCAAATTAATGTAGGCTATTTTAAAATATAGAAGAGAGAAAATATCAGTCCGTAGCAACAGAAGTCATAGTAAGTTCCAGATTTCATGCAAACTTGTCCAACAAGTCAGTGTACGCCTTGCATTTCCTAATGGGTTTCCATCAAAAACTTATCTAGCTTAAATGTGTGTGTAATGGTATATTTACATATTTTCAGACTGTGTAGGAAATTTAATTATTGACATTAGAGACATTTAAGTGAATGAATAGTTATACCTAAAAAACAATGTTCAAGGAAGGTATTTGAAGGTATTTTGGAGTGAATTTGAAAGTAACTTGATTCAGATAATAATGCTTGCTCATTATGTTAACATGCTGGGGCTTTCAAATGCATACTTAGGATTTTGAGCAGAAAACTGAGTTTTATTTAAAAACATCTGCCCCCACCTTTGTTTCAGCCTAGTGCAGCTTTTCATCTGATTCTTTGCATTTAACGCCTTTTTGGGATAAGGACAGCCTGGTANAGGAGTTTGGAGTGCGGGTGTCCAAATGGCCATGGTTCCTAAGCACTTGCCACCTTTGTTTCAGCCTAGTGCAGCTTTTCATCTGATTCTTTGCATTTAACGCCTTTTTGGGATAAGGACAGCCTGGTATGCAGTCCCAGGCCTGAAGACAGAAGTTGGTGAGGAAAACAGGGGAAGCATCCTTCCTGCTTGCCACTGAAATATTTCTAGAAATGGTTTTTCCACCCAGTGCATTTGTATTTGAAAGATATTTCTGTAAACACAGTTCCCATTAATGAGCACATCAGTACTGGTACCTCAGAAATATACATAAATGTTGCTTAATCAGAGAGGGACAGATTAGTAGGACTGATCATTGCCAAGATCCAGGCCAGAAGAGGGCTGCCATGCCCAGCTGTTTTGGGTACCCCAGGAGACCACATTAGGGAACATCTGCTCTCCACTTCTCATGTAGCCACTTAGCGTGGGAAGTATATATCCGTCCTGCCCAACACCATCCCCAGCCAACATGTTGCCTACACTGGAAACCCGTTTGATCTGTCTTCCATGTTGTACAGAACTGCACAAATGCTGAAGGGCCTTTTCCAGTCCACCCCCACTCTTCAGCAACGTAACCACACCAGTTCACTACCATGGGAGATTCAGGAGCTGCGGAAGTGGGTGCTGGGTTTACCCTTTAATGCCTTAATTGTTAACATCTGGAGATACATTTCTTTCCACACACGGTGTGGGAAGAAGTTCCAGACCCTATGAATTGGGGTGGGATTTAATTAAAATACATTTGGCCAAATAATCATATTAATGATCTCACCACAAAAAGTGCTGAAAGTAGTATTTGTCTTAAAAGCTGTTAAATTCCCAGGAAATGTTGCCCGTCAGCATTTCAGACATGGAAGAGTAAGTTATATTTTTCTCTCTCATTTGAGAATCTTTTAGTCAATATGACCATTTGGATGGCCATATTTAGAATACATTCAGTATGTTCTCTCATTAGACTGTTTCCATGAAAATTGTATCTCTATGCCAAACTCCTTTAAGATGACTCATACTTTGTCAAGGGCATATAATTGACAAAGTCTAAGGGTTTTTCATCCCTTTCAGAAAATTTCAGAAAGTGAGTGTAATTGGAACAGATGGTTCATATCCCATAAAGCCTTTATTATTACACTGAACATCAGGCTGTTGTTTTAAGCTATATAGTGTCAAGTATCACGTATTTACTGAACAATAGGTGCAGACATTCTAGAAAAACATAATATTGCTAAAATAATAAATAATGCCTTGGTGGTTTCCATTAGATAGATTAGCTGAAAATCTTCATTAGTTTCCTCTTACGCTTTTTATTTGGTTTTCTGCATAATAACTTGACTGTTCTTTCCAACTTCACTACAAGTGTGAGATCTGTTTGAACTGGTTAGTTTTGAATGCTTGCCTACATTTTACTGAGTTACTCAGAAGCAGGCAGAAGCTGTATTTTCTCTTTTATGCCTACCTAGATTTTGAGAACAATTTCAAGCAACTGTGGGGATAAGAAGTGCTAGCCAGTAATATATGTAGAAAAAGAATGTTAAGCATTTAATTACCATTTAGAACAAAGACTTTATAGAGCTAAGTAAAATTCTCCATGAACTGACTTTTTCCAGTAATGTTCATTCTCTCATTCATGACCATTTGCACTCATTTTACTCCGTATCAGAAACATGTATAAATAGAGGCAACATTGGAACTTTGCTATAACTAAACCAGAATGTTTAATCTTCTAACACTTACCAGTTAGAATGCATTGAAGCATAAGTGTTCATTTTTTAATATAAGTATCTTATGATGATTCCCCTGGAATGGATGATTATCCATTGAAAGCTCAAGTCACAAAAATCTCAAATGTGATTTTGTCATTGGACATGAAATATTGCACTTAAAAGAATTTTCTATGTGCTGGGACATTCTGGAAGAAAATAGAAAATAAGAATAGAATTAACTCATGTAACTGCTGATTTTGACATTTTTGGTATGAGATGTAAGAAAACTGGAGCAAATAATTTTATACTGGCATACTTTTGTTTGCCTAGTACCTTGTTCTGAGACTCTGTATTACTGTACCTACATAAGAATTACTTCTGTTTCCCTTTATGAGTGCATCATCCCTGTGTGGATTGACTGCATTGACTGCGGAAGTACACAGACTGACTTTGCTTGAGGTGGTTTTGGGCCTGGCAGCCAGATAGCTCTGTTACTGGCTTAGGTTGACAGTTACTGTGACACCTCTGTGGTCCCCTGTGCAGTTCTACAGTCTTGAAAGCCGTGCATGATTTTCCTGTCTGCAGGGGATTGTGCAATGGTGAGTTACCTGTCCCAGTGGATACTTATGGTATTGATGAGTTAAACCAATAGAAAAAGTCTTGTTAGAGAGAAACTCTGTCCATAGGATAATCACTATTAAGTAATTCTGAGTTTCCTTTAGAATATAGTAAAGGGCAACAAATCAGTTCCTTTATTGGGGCAAATCAATAATCAGTAGATCTGTGCTTTTCATGTCCAAGCTATGCTAGCATCATCAGCACTCTTTTTTTACCAAGAATGTTATTTTTTTTCAATATTTTCCATTGGTACTGCTTGGTTTTAATAAGCTCTTCCATAGTTTTGCTAAATGTTTCTATTTAAGTGGCTGCTGTGGGAACTTAATCTCATTTCCAGCACTTGTTCATGTGCAAATTGGAAAGACTATGAACTGAGGACACTAAGGAAACTACAGTTAAGTAGAAAAGAAAAGGCCGTAAAGTTGACAAGAAGGATGACAGGCAATGTGGGAGGAAAGACTGTGTTTGCAGCTTTAGTTTGCAGATAATAGATAACATGAAATCATCTAATAATTCCTGAAAGGGGGAAATCAGAAGACTGTAATAAAATAAACAAAGATACTGATTACCTGCAGATCTGATATTCTACAAGGATACTTGTGGCTCTTATTTTTGAAAATTAGGCCATTGCCACAATGCTTATGTCAGTTTTGCAGTGGCATTAGTATATTTTTATTGATTTATTTATTTTCTCTTCATGCAGAGAAAAATAATGCTTTTAATTCAAATCAGGGAAAAAGAATGCCTATGTTTCATGAAGAAAATACATAAATAATGCTGCTATTCTTGAAAAGAATGAGATGTCAAAAGACCTTGAATTATATTGAGTGGAATATGCTAAGTGTTGAAAGTTTTCTGCACTTTTCCCAACTGTAAATTGCAAAGTGGATCCGTCAGAGTTTCTTAGTTTAAAGTTGTCACTGGGACCATTTGTCTCGGTTGTCCAAATAGGACTGAATGTCTGTAGCAACATTTTCTATATTAAGATGTATTTTTGCACTCAGTACAGTATGTATCTTTCATTAAAACAAACTAGTGGATTACACTGATGAATTTGCCTCTTTGGAAGGAGTGCTATAAAAGCAGATATCCCAGTAATACTGTGTAATGGGGTATGCTCATACTTAGTTTTCAGAGCTGACTTCTAAAGGTTTTCACAAAGTGGTATGTCAATTGGCACAATATGATCTTTTAAGCAGCTTTTAAGTTGCCAGATGTGTATCTTTGCTTGTAAAGGTATTGGTATAATAAGCTCGAGCATTTCTTCATGAAACAAAACATGCTTTCTGACCTCACAGAGTTTGATTTTACATTTGTACAACTGTTACTGTATGTCTTCATTATGGTTTCTTGAAGGATTACAAGGCCTTGTTTTGATAGGAAGCATGTAAGCCTCCAGTGAAGTCAGTAAAGTTTCCCAAATGTGAGATCAAAGTAAGATGAGAAAAGACCTGTAGGTGCCACTTCTCTGAAATCTGCATGCTCTGGAAGTGGAGCTGCTACAGTCCCTGTGCAATACCCACATGTAGTTTGGAATCTTCCCAAATTCAAAATTTTGTTCATGCAGACAGAATCACGCTTCCATTATATACCAGCTACACAGTGATCGTTAAACTTATGTTGCAACATGCAGTTTTTTAGTATCTGGTTGTATGGATGACAGCACCTGCAGTCTGTATTTGTACATCGTTCATCGTACTGCCCACTAATGTGCTGTGATACTGACAGGTTTTTGTGGCTGTAGATTACAGGTCTGGGACAGCAAATGGCATAGCAATGGGTATAGCATCAGCAACATTTTGTAGTTTATCCTTCAGGCTTCTTTAAATCATTCTGCAATTCAATTTAGATTGTGTTTGCTAGGGATCTCAGACCATACTAGCTATTACAATTGATGGTTCTGTGGTATGTCAGTTCCCACACAAGAGCTTAATATTTGAGGTACTTAATAATCAGTCTTTGCCTATGTTTTCTTTGTAGTAGTATTGACAAGAATTATAGATAACATAGCAAAGAAAGTTCACCTAAATGGTGAAAATAATTATTAGCTTTCAGTAACAGGCAAAATGTTCTTCTATATCATCTTTAACAGCAGAAGAAAAGCAAAATTAAGGTAAAGCAAATGTTCAAGCAACTTAGACTCCCATCTGAAAAATCATGTTTCTATCCCTTAGAAGGTTCAACTGTAACTGGAAAGGCAAAACCTACCCATAAATTTTGTAGCTGTTAAAGAAACCGTGTGCCAGCTTCCACTGCAGTTCATTGGCAACATTTTTACATGCTTTTATATGCCAACAAAAGTAATTGTTACCAAGGTTTGTGTTGAAGTTAAAGTATGCACAGTTAAAGTAAATACTGTGGGTGAACACAGACATTGGCATCAAATCGGATGTCCTTTCACTCTTTTCTCATTGACACTGTTACTGACTGTAAAAAGATGCAACAAAACTATTTCATGGGTAGCTAACAGAGTACTAAAAGCCTTGAGAAGGTTTAGTAACCATTAGTTTTGTTAGAACAGTTTGCTTACCTACCAAGCAAAGATGCTGCAGAACTGCAAAACAAATGGGCTTAACGGAGGAGAGGGACTCTAGCACAGAGGGGCAGTCTGAAGTGCTTTCTGACTCCAGTGTCAGCAGTTGAGTGAAGAAAAGGGAACAACACCAAAGGTTGGTATTGTGGAGCAGTGAACAGAGAAGCCAGTGCTGTATGCAGCACCTGTAGTGAGATCTGAGTTAAGGATGTAAATGCAGATCTTCAACTCAAACTTGCTTTCTGTCTGAAAGTGTGGAGATGGAAGCTGCAGGTCCAGAAGAAACACATGCATCTTCATGAAACTCCTCAAGAGGGATCTCTTTAGGAAGTTTTAGGTATTAAATGCAGTGAATTTATAGAGATGCCAGGGTGTGGGAACTGAGGGACACTGCTCACCTCAGGAAGTAAATGGAAAAGGTAGCATTTGTAAAAGTGAAATTCTCCAGATGCAGACAAAGTACAAGGTTTTGATAGCAAGACGGGCTCTGCACTCTGCCTCTCCTTGGGCAGGAAGGGCCGGGAGGGTCCGGATGCCGGTGCGGGTGGCGCTGCGGGGGGAAAACCTGAGGCGTTTGGCTTCGTCCCGCAGCTGTGTCACTTCCCCGCTGGCTCCTCTGGGTGGCAGTCAGACATCACGAAATTCCTGTTCTCTGGCAGGCATCCTTGCCTTTTTTTTCCCCTCTTTTGTTCTTGTTTGGGGTTTGTTGGTTTTGTTTTTGTTTTTTTTTTTTTTTTTTTTTGTTAAAGTTAAACCTTTATGCCGC
>NDXB01005112.1:0-15498 GCA_002631895.1 Agapornis roseicollis
GCCTTCCAGGAGAATCTGCTCCAAGATTTTGCCAGGCACAGAGGTGAGACTGACCGGTCTGTAGTTGCCCGGGTCATGCATTTTCCCCTTCTGGAAAATGGGGGTTATTTTTCTCTTGTTGCTGCACTAAAAAATGCCAAAGCATCTTGTAAGGTTGGCTTCACAAAGACATCAGGAATTAAGCCAAATGTAATTTTCTGATCTTGCTAGAAAGTTTTCTTTTAATTTACTCATCTCTCATTTCCTTTAGGTCAAAAGATCTTTTTATGATGTTTTATATAGTTTCATTCACACATTGTAACAAAATTATGTTTTCATTTTATGAAAGCATCATTAATGCATAATGAACTTTATCCACAGAAACAAGAATATACCTAATGTCTAGCAAAAATGTTTGCTGCTAACTAAACAATACTCAAAATGTGGAGCAATGTACATGATCAACCACTAATCACTTGAAAAATCAGAGACAATGTCTGCTATACTTTCCAGACAATAATCTCCAAATGTTTTGTGCTGGAGTATTTTAAAAGCACAATAATTCTCCACTTTATAAATGAAGAGACTGAGCTCTGGAAAGTGTAAGCTACATGTTAGAGGTTGAAAATGAACCTGTGGTACAACCAAAACAAAAGCAATGCCAACTCCCAGTCCAAGCTTCACCCTTGCAGTGTTGTCACCCTTGCAGTGTTGACAAGAATTGAACATTTAAGACCCCTTGATAATGAAATCATCAGGATACTGGGGCAACCACTGTGCAAAGTAATTCACTTCATCTCTACTGGTTCTCAGCATTCTCACTAGAAATTGCTTTTATAACACATGAAAAGGACAGTCACATGTGTCTTTTCAGCTGAACAATACGCTTTAGGATAGCTGCAAGACAAAAAGTCACTTTTGAGACAGTGAATGAGCCTGTTAGAGCTCATACATTTAGAGCAATCATAAGGTTGTGATTCTACCTCTACATCTTTGCTCTTGATAGTTAAAAATATCAACATCTTTCAATATATTTCTTTTTTCATTAACCATATACAATTAGAAATTAATCAAATGCTATGCTTGGGTGACTGTAAATAGCAGGTAATGTAACTTCCCACTTTGTAACAAAAAAGACATTACCTTAAAATAACTAGATATATATTTCTTTTTCAAATTTTCTTACATGAAAGTTATTCCAGATGGACACAGGAAAAACGTTCACTTAGAATCACAGAATTATTTAAGTTGAAAGAGACCTTTAAAATCACCAAGTCCAACTGTAAACTCAGCACTGCCAAGTTAAACAATAAACCATGTCCCTAAGTGCCACATCATTTAAAAACCTCCAGGGATGGTGACTCGACCATTTCCCTGGGCAGCCTGTTCCAATGCCTGACAATCCTTTCAGTGAGGGAATTTTTTCCTAATATCCAATCTAAACCTTTCCTGGCATGACATGAAGCTGTTTCCTGTTGTCCTATCACTTATTACCTGGGAGACTGACTCCCACCTCCCTACAACCTCCTTCAAGGTATCTGTAGAGAGCAAGAGGGTCTCCCCTGAGCTTCCTTTTCTTCAGGCTAGACAACGTCAGTTCCCTCAGCCGTTCCTAGAGCGCAGACTTGTGCTCTAGATCCTTCATTAGTTTTGTTGCCATTCTTGTCAAGCATTGGAACAGGCTGCCCAGGGAAGTGACTGAGTCACCATCCTTGGAGATATTTAAAAGATGTGATATGGTACTTCAGGACATGGTTTACTGGAAGACTTGTCTGTGCTGGGTTAACAGTTGGACTCAATGATCTTAAAGGTATTTTCCAACTTCTATGAAAATGATACGCTTCATTTTATCATGAGTATAAAGTCATATTATAGGGATTTTTTTGCTGGGCTTATGAAGCATTAAGGGGAATATTTCTTAAAATGCCCCACTATGACATAAAGTAATATTATATTTACATCAACTAACAGCATAATCTAGCATCTCCCTTAAACATAAAGAACAGACTGTAAGAATTTAGGAAGGTGGCACAAGTAGCTACCTGTAAGGCTACAAAGCTCAAGCATATCATGACTGTACCTAATGTTTTTCCAAAATCATTTTCAAATCCAACAGGAAAAATTAAATTTAGTTTCACACCAGGTGATCCCAAGGTTCGGCTTTTCAGGTCTCCCTCACTTCCAAACTGCAGACATTACATATGTTACCTGTGAGCCTCAACAGGACATTTTGCCTTCCAGTCACTCAAATCAGTGTCATATTCCACAGAAATGACTCTAAGGGCAGGACAATCTGAAGCCAGCCATGTCTAAATTGAAGAAAAGCAAAACCAAAGCAGCTTATAACTGAGGTATTTAAACTCTCGTAAGCAATTTAGCAGAATGGAGCAAAGATGTTACTATGGGGACAGTATCAAGCAAGGTATTTGCTCTTCAGTTAATCCCTAAATACATCTTATACCTAGACTATTACTCTTTCATATCACACTGCCGAACTCTAGTGTGTTCCCCAACCACAAAGTAGGCAAAGGACAGAGATAGATTACTAACTTACGCACTCCTGGCTCCCTCTCCTGGGTAAAACAAAAATTACTAAGATGACTGACAGGACTGATCCCTTTACAGAGGTACTTTGGAGGTTATACCAATGAGAGTTGCACAAAGCACTGATTACTTATTTATCAAAAATATTTAAGTAGCAATCTGCAAAATCTGAGGTACTCAGACACCTATGGAAGAAATTATAATTAAAAATTAATTTTATGTATATTTTTTCTCAGCAGTGACATTCCATAGCAAAAGAATGATGTTGGAGGCTTAACGTTAGCAGGGATTTTCCGTTGCAAGAACAACCTGCTCAAGATTTCAGCTTACTAGCAAAAATATATCAGGAACTTGAAAAGTGCTACTTGGTTAACACATTACAAGTAATTTGATTCAAAAAAGACAATTGCAGATGGTGTAACACTAGATCCTCCCGACAGCTCTCACTCATGAGAAATTAATGAGAATGTTGTTGTCTTTTACCTTTGGCCAGCACTGACTATACTCCTCTTGTCCTTCAGAAGCCTTTTTATCCAAACGCCGGTCAGTATCTTGCTGTCGCCAGGTTTTAAATGCTGCTCCCAAAAGACCATGAACAAAAAGGATGTCTGCTCTGATGGGCTGACTGATACAGAAAGAGGAATTTTTAAGGCTGCACGGTACATATTCTTTTAGCAAATAAAATTTACACATAAATTTTAACCTAACTGATGACAAAATCCTATTTTCAACACTATATGTGACTTCTTATGGTAAACATTTCATGACATTTCAAAGAGAATACTCAGAACAAGACAAAAAAAAGAAGGGATTCACCCAGAAGAGAGTTAATAAAAAGAAGTATGGAAAATACCCAGCTCACAAGTCACATTTTTCTATAATGAAAAACAACGTTCTCTCCAACGACTCTGAATGCAACCTGGTAGTTCCAGCTTTATTGTGAAATTACATCTTCATTGTAACTAACACCAATAACCCAGGGAATAGTTCCTACTAAGTGACATAACACACTGAAGACTGCTTCAGCCCCAGATACACAACCACTATTAAAAGAAACTGCAGCTGTAAATTTACTGCATCTTAAGCCAACATGTGCTGCTGCCAGCAAAATAATTACAAGGCAAAATAATTATCCCAAGACAGCCAGTGCAAAGGTTACATGGTTGTAATGCATGAAAAGCAGTAATTCATCTTGTGTTCTGTTTGGGTTTCTCCTGTGGAACAATAACACTTTCACAGTCATGGGTTGCTTCAACCATTTCCGCTGTTCTCCTACTTGAGAATCTAGATTCAGTCCTCTCAATCCAGCAAAGAACAGGAGAAGCAGGTGACATCAGTACAGCAACACTCTGATGTCAGCTCTTTCAAAGGTTTTTAACTGAACAGTTTAACAAGCTACGGAAAGTACAGCATGTACAAGCAACTCAACATGTACAGTATCTCCTTCCACTTTACCTGCTGCGATATTGTGGATGTAAGACATAAACACCGTCTAGATACTTTTCTTTCACTGTATCTCTGTCTAGATTAGCCAAAGCTCTGGCTGCATGAGAAGACTGAATGACATGTGGGGATTTCATTACTTCAGCAAGTACAGAAATCCAACCTACATTGAAAAAATAAAGTGGCAGGTTAACTAAGAGAAACATCATCCAAACAGAAGAATTCAGAAACATCATACTTCAAACTATACTTGTGAAAACAGATGTTAAAATTTAAGAATGGTAACATCAAAAATAAATTTCTAAACAGAATAAATGTTGACTCCTGTGCAAGCTCTTCTTAAGAACACTACCTATAATCTATTTTCAGTTCTCCAAATACAATAGAAGACTGCCAAGCCAGCCCAATTAAAGTTAGCAAGGTCTCTGCTTTTGCATTTCTCTTATAAGAGCCAAGATGAAGAGTCAGAAATAGTGTTCAGAATCCTTCTGCCCTCAGATGCCTTACTGCGGTTACTACAGAAGAAAAGCATTATTGCTTTTCTTTTTCTTCCTGTGTCACAGCTTTTGCAAAGGAAAAGAGCCTTAGAGGTTCTTGCTTCTTGCACATCATCCAGCAACAAAAGAGTAGTTTTATCAGCCCTTAACCAGCAACATACAACTGCTCAACTCTGGAGTCTGGTTCACTGTCTAAAATCCCATTTATACTGAGAGCTCTGCCCCAGGAAGCTGCTGACTCTTCTGTTACAATCTCTTCCTCTATACATATGGTTTTAGCAGTCATCATATCAGTCATCATATCAGAATGCAAGAAAGGTGCTAAATCTCAGACCCAAGGCCTTTGTAGTCTAGCTGTCTTTCTCCAAAAGTAAGCAGTAACGGAAGTTGCAGAACAATAAAGGAATACAGCAATAAAAGGATATTAAAAGGCAATAAAAGAAGCCAACTTGGCTTCTGTGTGTAGAACTTTATAGATTTCTCTTTCCCTGAATTCATTTAATTACTTTATGAAGCTCTTTAAGTCTTCAACAATCACAATGTTTTGTGGAAAGTTTTAGTTGGGTCACACTGTATGGAAAAATGTATACATTTATTTGTTCTGCCTCTTGGTAATTTAATGTACAAGAACCTTTGGTCTTGCATGACAAGAAACAGCAGATGACCATTCCCTCTTTGCATTCTCTACGCTAGTGAAGATTTTATAAATCTCAGTCATATTCCCCTTCAGTCGATTTTTCCATACTAAGTGTCCTATTCTAGTGATTTGTTCTTTATACCACAGTCATGCCAAATTTTTAATCACTCTCATGGCCTTTCCCTGTGCCTTTGCTACATCTCCTTTTTGCAACAGCAGATTAAAAATGTGTTTAAGAGGCAGACAACAGCTCAGATGTATACAACAGCATACTGGTATCTTCTATTTTTCTTATTCTTTATTTCCTAATAAAACATTGGGAATTATTTATTTGGTACAGAAATGTAATTGTGATAATTAGGGGCATTAAAAAGGGGCATCAGAGCAAAACTTAGCAAGAAGTTCCTAGCCTAACATGAAACAAGAGAGGGTAGAAAGGCATGTTTCACTTTGCTCCAAAAGCTATAGACTACAAGCTGTTCTGTTCCTCTACAAGACTAAAATACAGTCAAATGAAAGAAAAATTATCTGCAAGAGAAGAAAACTCAGATCTTTGCCACTTGTGTAAACTGAACATCAATCAAGTCCAAACTATCACCATCCATCAGACTTAGCACACCTCTGACTGACATATGCTGGCCAGACAGCATACAGGACTTTTTAATCAACACCATCTAAATTGTCTATACTTTCTGTATTAAAAAAACAATAGCACCACCTCCTCACCCTCACAAATATAAAAAGCACACCACTACCATCATCCTTTGTTTTTTAAAAAAACACTGAATCCTCAGAAAATTTTAGAATAGAAATCTGACATTCAAACTGCTTGCACTTGCTTTCCTTTTACCTGCACGTATTATGGATGCATGAAGACGTTCATCCAAAGCCATATTTCCAATAATGCGAATTATGTTCCTTTGTATTTTTGCTGAATCTTTACGTAGCTGGTATATCCTCTGTAGTAACTGAAGGCCTCCTTTAGCTTCAATTTTATCACAGTGAGAAGAAACCTAGTAAATACAGTAAATACAATGACAGTAAGCAGACATTCTGCAAAAGGTCAAGACGCTCTTAATTCACAAATTAGGGAGTTTGAATGATGCCGAGCCCTTGATATGTAGAAATTCTTATTAATCTAGAATGTATTATGCCACAGTTGAAGATAAAGTAAGTATTTTAATATGCTAAACACATGATTTCTATGGATTAACAACCTGAAAGATGCTGAGTATCATACTCTACTCTCCTCCACATTTGAGTGAGATGAGATAGCTCTCCACTTGGCATGATCAAACTTCAACAAAAGTTTAAGAGTCTGAACAGGATAATTATCTCCATTTGCTAGAGCATTATCTCAATGCCAGCTACCTCTCTTCCTGTTTAGCATGTAAAACTGAATCATTATAATCCCTTCTCTTTGAACGATATGTCAAAGATATGTCTATTTCCCATGTAGAGCTGCTATTATTACTGATCTTAAGGGCAATAACAGATTCTAGTCCAAGCAGATGAATATACACTAGTTAGTTGTTGTGGCAACTACTGATGTTGGCCAAATGCTTCTGACTTGAACATGCTCTTTATAGTGCTTGAAAATGTGTGCTAGCTATATGCTGATGTCCTCAAGTCTGTGGCTTTCAACAGACACACACACATTTGGAATCAGTACAGTCACAAATTGTTTAAACTGAAAATCTGGAGTATAAGAAGTTCTAGACTGAGTCAGAATTTCTATGTATATGGAAGATGAGCAAGGAATACTGGCAAACTGCTCTTTATCCATGCTGTTTCTCAGTGTTCCAGGCTTCTGAGCAATTAAGCACACACAGAAGAGTACAGCAATAGGGAACAAGAAGAATCACTGCTACACGAAGTCTTCCATACTCTCCATCTGTAAGAGATGTGTCTGCAAAGAACAGACTGGTCCTGGAAAGATGCATTGTATTAGGTGCATGTTGTCCTATGTTCTGCCAAAGGAAATGAGCCCTGGAAGAAAGGCATTTTTTGAAAGCCAAGGTTTGCATTTCATTCTGGCTTTTGATTAAAATGAATTCATGAAGCTACTCTGCTTTCTAGAAACCTGGCACTATAGTTAGATTAAAAGCATTAAGAGATCACTTGTAAGATTTCTGAATAAATGTACACCAACTTACACAAATCCACACATACTTTGCACTGAGAATTTCATATTACCAGTATCTCACTTACTTGAGAAGCTGCAGAGCCTCATAATGTCTATCTCAAATGACTCTGAATGTCAGTGGAAGGTAGCCCTAAACAGAAAAAGACTCCTGGACTTCAGGAATTCTTTCTTGATTTTCTGTGTCAGAGCTGCTCTTTACTTTTTGAAAGATACATACAAGTATACTACAGTAGAACTTACACCGGCTAATTAGAAATAACAGAACTTACATCCATTTCTCATCAGAAAAAATGAGTTTGTCATGCTGTCTTCCAATTCTCACCAGTCTTGGTTGTTTGAATATGTTTACAGAAGGAGTAAGGGATTGAAGACAAGGAAATGACAACTCCTTCCCAATATATGAGAGCATTATAACAGAATGTTTATAAATATAGCTTTTCAGTTATAGTTTAAAGGACAAATTACCTTAGAATGCTGTACTAAAGCTTGCAAGCAAAAGAGTTCCACTGTTTCTGAAGGGATCTTACTCAGTGTCTCACAATATGGAAGTCCATTGCCTCCAAAACACCATAAACCTCCCTGAAATGAGAATCAGTAAAAATCATACCACATTCCAAATGGCTATGAAAAGTCAGCATTTCTAAACTGAAACATTAAGTGTGTAATGGTCCATAGACATTTCTACAAAGGGTACAGAGCATGCATGCATTTCTCAAAACATACAAATTACACAACAGTACACAATAAAAATATCTAGTATTTCAAACTGAATATATTAACTAGATTTCCAGTCAGTAGTCTCAGTAGTCTACTAGCTTCAAAACATAAATTAAGGGGTAAAATGTATGATTTTCATTTTGTTGATGAATGTCTTCTTTCAAGATCATTTGCACAAGCATAAAAAAAGCAAGATCCATACTGTATCTAGATTTCCATAGCTGCAATAAAGAGAAGAGGAGGAAAAGGAGGAAAAAAGGTCTTCAACACACAGCATGGCCTCCAAGGACCAGTCTTTCTCAATCATGCAATAGGAAGACCAGAATAACCTCAATAAAAAACAATTTTCTAGAACATCATGATTATCAAAATGCCTCCAAGTGTGGTGTCTTACTAAAACTCTCTTTGAAACAAGAGGACTCAGTATAAAAACAATAAGGGGTGATAATGTAAAAATATCACACATAACTGTGTCATAGGAAATAGCTATTGCACTCTGAAATCTCTAAACAAAGCCTGACAGGCATCATTATTAAAACATGACAGTAATTTTTAAGACTGCATCTTATAAAAAATAATCATCACTTATTAAACAGTCATAACTTTTAAATAAAAAAAAATAAAATGCAAAATATGATAGTGGACTACACTGAGATTATAATTATTATTTTTAAGCAATAACAGCACTTTAAATGACATTCCTAAAGCCGCTAGGAAATTGCTGGACAGAGTTGAAGAAAGTTCCTAGTTTCCAAGTAAAAACATGTAGATAGCCTGTGTAACAGCGGGCATTTTGTGAGTAATCCAGAGGCCTTGGTGTAAGGCTGCCTGCCTGAGAAAAGTCATGTAGTCAAGATAAACTGAAGGACATGGATGAGGGAGTAAAGAAACACCAGCTGTAGTATCTCAGAAATGAGCACAAGAGAAAAGGAGCTGAGAATCTCTGAAGGTTCCCAGGACAGTGTTATCCAACAGCATTGTTAAGGGTGTGAACTAGTATGTGTGGTATAAATATAGGAGGCTTAAGCAATAAAATGAGCAAGATTTTTAACTCATATTGAGTGCTGTCTTGACTTCGGCTGATCTCTGCCTACAAAGACAGACTGCTAGACTATTTAAATTCTGGTTTTGGCAACAATGGCCTGTTACAGGGAGGCATTCCCATGTGCTATAAGACAGTTTACTATTTAAGATGTGCTAACAATTTATCAATTTGCTAGTAAGACTTAAAAGAGGTTTAATCAAGAATACCCAAACAACTGGTAAGATGAAACATGAACAATCATTTTATGAGCACTGCAAGGGAAGGAAATGTTCTGGACAAAATACTGAAATATCTGCTTTATGGGAAGGCTTGTAAGAAAAGATATAATCTTTCACTAGACCAACCAGTACAGCTGGGAAACATAAAGAAGCTTTCAAACAGACAGACTGCATGCAGAAGAGATTTTACTTATGTTGTACAGTCACAAAGTCTCTTTCTCCTGTACCACTCCAAAATATGTAAACAGGTTTGTGTCTTTGAGCTCTGAAGGAACAAAGAACCCAACTAGTTCTATTCTGCAGGTGAGAACTCACCCTTTGTGCAGCGAGAATCTGGCTACTTTCACGTAAAGCAAGAGATGTGAAGTGCTGGACACATGGATCAAGATCGGTCTGAGGTAAAGATACTAACAACAGGCGAAGTTCATCTTCTATGGTATAATCCTGTGAGAAATAAGCACAAAAAGCTTTTAGTTGTTCAAAGCATGAAGCAAAACAGAGAGAAAAAAAAAGATACCTGAAATAATGAAATCAGTCATATTAATAAGGCCACAAAACACAAACCCTAGACTTAAGTGCTCTGCAACTTTGGTTTTGTATTACACCTGTAAAGACTCTGGAAACTGGTAATTCTAAACCCACCATCTGGGTGATGAAAAGCAAGCTTTAAACTTCATACTTTGATGGCCTTATTCTAATAGGTCCAAAAAAGACAAAAACCTTCTTGGCACAGGAAGCTTAAAAGTTCACCCTTAACTAAACAGTAATTTTGGTGCTGCTGCATTAAAATGGATGCATAAATTACTAATAGAAAATACAGACAACAGTGCTTTTCATCTTTTATCTTCAACATATTATATAGATGTTCATTTAATAATCAGAGTATATGACAGGAAAATAGGGTATATATAAAACCATATATTAGTATAACCTAGTACATCAGGACTGACAGGTACGTATCCACTATCCTGTAATGTTACAAAGATAAGAAAGCAAAAGCTGAGAATATCACTACCAATCAAAGCTGGTTTTCAGAATTTCATTAGTTGAGATCTACAGGTATTTTCTGACAGGGACTTCCGGCAGCATTCATTCTATTAGCATTACGAAAGACCTTTTATATTATGCTTTTTGTGCCAATTCTTTTTACTGAAGAAGCTGATACGATGACATGATTGCTCAAACCATCATATATATACATTTACTAATTACCATAAAAACAAACCAAGGCCAAATTCATCCAATACAGATTTGTTGGTAACCAAAAGCTGGCAACAGAAGTTGGCCTAGAGCAGAGATTTAAACTGGCACTGAGGATGCAAAAGCCTCCAGAAAAGCTCTCTACATGTCAATATTGACAGGGCACTCTAGGATGACCCCAGGGGTATATCAATATATGTGATAGTTTTGTATTTTGGTCTCAATTTTACTACTTCAATACTTACTTCAGAAGAACTCCACTTCAGTACAGTTACCAACAACAAAACACTAAAACCAAACAGGCAAGCAAAAACCATCTAATACTTGCTTCTCATTCACTTACATTTTTTATTTTTGGCAATGGTGGTGGAGGCAGGAAAAAACGAAGGTTGATATCTTTGGATCGAGCCAACCCTATAGCAGTCCTTTGATCACATGTTTGAGCAACTGTACCATACTGATAACCTGTAGTACAAGAACTTCAGCATTAAAGTTAAAACTATACTTAAATATTTCATTTGGTTTTAAATGTTTCTGATCTATTTTGTAAATACACTTGAAAAAAGAGCGACCTCTCTGCAATTTTGTAATCACAAATTCCTAAAGATAAAAATTGCAGATGTTAGAACACATTTCAGTAAAATTGTTACAGAAAATACAAGACAGACTTTCAGTAACCCTACCAGATTTAAACAGTAACTAATGTTCCTTTCCAACTCCTACCTACTTTACAGCTGGAAAAGTGTGAAATTACATACTGAAACTGAGTAGCAAAATGAAAGAAGAAAAAAAACCCAATGCAACCTTAAATGGGAATGATATTTTTTTCTATGAAATTTGTTTCTATTCTTGTTACTGTTATACAATTCTAGAACAAAACTGAAAAGCCATTTAAAATACAATTTTCACAGTCAGAGATCAGTCATATTTTGTAATTTGGTGCAGAACATTTACAGCTGCAAACTGAAGTCATCAAAGCTGTGCTTTGGACAAGCAAAGTACTCTATGCTAACAGATATGCAGAACAATTTGGTCTTAGCTGTGAAAAGTTAGCATACACTTTGAGTCTCAGTCTTTCAAGGACTTAGTTCTGGAATTATCAGCTTAAAAAAATACTTCTTTCATGAGGCAGGTAGCAAGAATAATTAGTGTTTGTGAAAATCCCAAATACTATAGCAATGAGCACTACAGAGAAAAGAAGAACAGAAAAAGCAAGTAGATTCTTGAGTACTGGCCATTTTGTGTACTAAGACCTGAGATCACCTGCTAACAGATGATCTCCTGTAAACAGGAGACAGTCATACTAAATTAGCATACAAAGCTTCAGTTTTGGTACATCCTAGCTTGCAAGTGTTTTCAAACACAGCTTTTTGATGTAAATTTCTTGAGGAAATTAGAATTTTAAAGAGGTAACCTGAAACAAGATAAATCCTATAAAGCACCCCAAGAGTGAAAGGTCCTCAGCTGACAGAGTTACCATAATAATGAGAGTCAAGATTAGTGTCACCTAGCTTATGTGGACTAGATGGAGGGGGGGAAGAGGCCAAACACATTCACAAACTCCCCCTTTACTTGGGGCTTCAAGGATATTTGCTGCTAGAGAAACAGAACTTATTACTAAATAACAAGTTGGAAAATGGCTTACAAATAATACTTGCACATACAAGTCATCTATCTCTAGTTTCTCATTACTACTTTGCTATTACTACCTATCAGCTACTAATCAACTTTTATTAACTTAACCATGGCCTTGAAGTCCTCTTACAGAGCCTTATAAAAATCACTGCCAGAACTTGTAACTGCATTGGCAGTCCCAATTGAAAACAAGGAATTAATGAACATGAACTACTCTCCCACATACAGGACTGCACAACAGTGGGCACAATTGTCTGGTGGGAAAACAGAGAGACACCTGCAGACAAACACTTTGTACCAGGTATAAGGAAAGAACAATTGCTTGAAATATAAATAAACCCCTCCCAATTTAGACCAAATTTCAGAGACTATTTACACTTCTTGCAGCTCCTAGCTTTTGTTGGCAGCAGATCTGAAACAGCCAAGATACTTCCATTTCTGGGATAAATTAGGCTGTTCTCTGTATACATTACCATGCCAGTGGCTGTTGTTTGCCAGATCTTGTACAGCCTGTAGTCGGACCTCTTTGTCTTCTGACTGAGTTCTCTTTAAGAGAAGCCATAAGGCACATTCATGATCTTCTCCATCAAATGTACTGAATTGTTCTTTTACCAGGACAGAAATGAAGCAGACATTATTACTGATGAGCATTTTAACAGTCACGTTTCTATTTGCTGAGAGAAAAAAAAAAAGCAACACAACTGTTTCTTTTAAGAAGTGAATATTAATCATTAGCAAGGAATCTCGACTCTTCTCTTAAACATCACTTTCATTTACTATTAATGTAGAAAATTGTAAGTAATATTGCCACCATTTCAATCACCAAAAAAAGAGGAAATTTTGTAACAAAACTTACTTTCTAAACACTGATGTTTCACTATTCAAAAATAATAATCACAGATAAAAAGCCACACCTTCAATACCTACCTTTGAAAGGTCTCCGGAAAAATTTAGCTTCTGTTTCTAGAATTTTCCTCACTGCTTTATGGATTTCTTTTCTGGCTCTGTTTGTTATTCCTACAAGAGAATTTTTTGGTTACTGGAAGTCTGAAAGACAGTTTTCTCACATTATTTTCCATATATGAAAAAAATATATACACACACACATAGACATACATAGAGACAATTATCTCATATACAGAGAACTGTATGTATAGAACTATCTTAAAAAACCAGCCATCAGTTTAAAACCAATTTAGTGACATTGTGAAGAACACTATTTTTGTAACAGATTTCAGGTAATATAATTTTCCTTATATAAGTGTGACTTACAGACACATCCTATTATCTTAATATTCTTTTAAAATCCAAACCATTACAAATCTTACCTTGATATTCACTTTGATTTAGAGAAGCTGTATGTACATATATATATGACTTAAGTTTTTCCTGATGTAGAGCTTGAGTATCGATTTGCAGTAACTTCTTTAAGGACAGAACTTCATACGTAATGAACACAAAACCTCTTTAAATAAAAGAAAACTGTGTATGAACATTAATTTTAAAAATATTATGTTAAAAACATGTTAACAATCACTTTGGTATTAATCATGCAGATTTTACCAAGTTTGTAATAGTTGACAGAATTAATTTAGCCAAGTAAAGCTCTAAAATACATAAAATAAGTAATAAGTGTCAGAAAATATGCTTCAAAGCTATATTCTGGTCCTGTAACATTGTTACATTTTTTTGAAAGATACATATAATACAGTTAATATTTTAATTTATAAGTTACATACACGCTTGTCAGTTACAACTTACCCAAGTATCAGTGATCCAGTTACCTTTGCAATTTTTCCTTGAAAATAAACAAAATATTCATGTCAAACAAAGTTGTGTCCATCACCTCAATATAAATATAGTTAGCATTTGATTACCAGACACTAAGACTGTCAGCTGCTAAGAGTAAGCTTTTTAAACTTTTCCATTGCTCTCTGGCTTTCGGAAAATCATTACTTAAATTTACAAATAAGAGAAACAATACTTGACCAGAATTTCCTGCTCTCCTAAGCAAGACGATAAAACATGTATCCTGCCAATACTATTTACTCTATGTACTGCCACCCATCAACTAATTACATTCATTGCTGAGCTGCAGGAATGAACAGTAAACTTTCTCTGCCTGTGCAACTAGCATTCATTCAGAACATTTTAAGGAGTTACACAATGGTGGATATTTCTTCAATTTATATGCATACATACAGGAGCATGTATGTTCTTTGAAAAGTGCTGCAGAGCCTCTTTAAGAAAATTGGTTCTGAAAAAAAATTCCACTGAATCTCACATATAAAGCAAACAACTGAATAAAAACACGCCACTTGCAATAATTTCTCTTTTAAATCCAGCAATTCCTGTCAGATCTGAGTATATTGCCTGGATTATAGGATCCAAATAAAATACAGTATGGATCTCAATACAGAGAAACCCTATTATTACAAGTAGCAGCAAACCCAGTGGAACCCATCTCACCTATCATGAATAATTTCTTTTCCTCAGCATGAACTGGGAGATTTGCCTCACAACCACTGCCACCAGGTTCTTTGTGAAACTGTAAAAATTTTACATGCAGAAAAGAGGCAGAAAATGCTGAAAAATAACTAGCAGAGAAAGTTGAAAAGGCAAAAAATTGCAATGCTTCCTGTAGAGCATAAAAATAAATATTCTATCTTTTAATGCTCAAAAATAAACCTTGGAGTCACTAGAATTGTCATCCTATACAGAAGGCACCAAAGAAAGCACACACTAAGTAGGAAAGACTGCAGAATTAATACCAGCAAATAAGGAGAGAAAGAAACAATAGGAACAAACTTTATTGCAACCTTATTCATAGTTCATGAATGTAATTATTTCATGGCTCTAACAGTTATATATAAAAAAAAAAGATATAAAATGGAGATTGCATTCAGAGAGGGCACCTTCATCTTACGTTCTAATTCCAGATAATCTTCTAGTGTCAATTTTACATATCATTATGCAAAGCAAGGTCAGAGGCAGACACCCACTTCAGGCCAAAATAAAGCCCGTGANATATAAAATGGAGATTGCATTCAGAGAGGGCACCTTCATCTTACGTTCTAATTCCAGATAATCTTCTAGTGTCAATTTTACATATCATTATGCAAAGCAAGGTCAGAGGCAGACACCCACTTCAGGCCAAAATAAAGCCCGTGATCACAAAGTACTTACGGATTTAGAGCTTTAGTATCATTAATTATGCATGGGTTCATATCAACACAGTTTTTCCTTTTTATTAACACCTCGGATCAATACATATAGAACTGTACTTACTGATATCATGCCAGGGTAGGTGTGTTTTTGTGGCTGGACCAGGAGTTCCTATAGTTCCTATTTGTCTATAGCAAAATATACAGTAAGCAGCCACTGACATTCTGTGTGTTAAAAAAAACAAAACAAAACAAAAAAAAAAAAAAACACCA
>NDXB01005112.1:23604-37797 GCA_002631895.1 Agapornis roseicollis
TTTTTTTTTTTTTTTTTTTTGAAGGTATATAATCCTGGGCCTTACATGCTTTACGCTTTTTAAATTACATACGTAGGGGGGTGTGTGTGTATATATACATATATATATGTGTATTTCCCAGATGGGAGAAAAGTAGATACTAGCTTTAAAAATATCAAGAAACTCTGAGAAAGTTAATACTTACACTTACAGATTTTAAATGTTTTTAAATGTTTCTCTGGCTTTTGTTGAGGTGTGAAATGTTACTGACAATCAGAGCTTGGAATGAAACATTGTGCTATGCTGGAAGCATTTGAGAATAAAAGATTAAGGAAATCTGTTTAAACATGTACATGTATTGCTGATAAAGTTGATATGGTGAGGGCATCAGCTTTTACTGTATTTGGCATATTATATGTTAAGGTAACATTTCTGTCCATAGCTAATAAGTTCAGGTTTTTGCTGTTATCTTGCACAGGGACTGTATATTCTGCTCAGGTCCTGCCTGAGCAGCAAAAAAAAGAGCTTGAATGACAGACTCTTCATGGCAGCTTGTTGAAGCAGCAGATTTTTTATCGTGATGGGCTTTCACTGCTATGGGTTGACCCCGTGCTTTGCTTTTTGTTTTCAGTCCAAATTCAAAGTATCTTAACTACAGGAGGAAGCATGGTAGGTTGATTACCTAAAGGACATTTATTTTAACTTAATTTCTTATTAGGTACTTAACTTACATCTAGAAAGGCTTTCAAGTTCACTTGTTTGTGTTTTGTGATATAAACTGTTGCTGTTAGGTAGTTACTATAACTTTGAACAGGCTCCAGATGCCACTTTAATTAACACAAATACAGAAGCTAGGGAGTAATATCTGGCAGAAAGATGAGAGATCTAAAGCAGGTAAGAGTCTGAACAATGCAATCAAGGTATTTGTTAAATGGAAAGAGAGGGGTGGAAACTGAAAACACAGCTTCCTATTAAAATATCCAATAGTACCTAATTTTAATTGAAAATGTAACTATTTTAAGGGTTTTGGTGTTTGGGTCTGGTTTTGCTTGTTTGGTTTTTTGTTTGTTCAAGCCTCAGATTATTTTTTAAGTTTGTTTATTAATGGTTATCAGAGAAAGCTGTTTAATATGACCACAGTGTACCATAAAAGCAAATAAGTCTAAATGCTGTCACATATTTAGATACTTTTAGAAATTGTATGATAAGCTAATTCAGGCAGTAGTTTTAATGTGGGAGTTGGCAGCATGATGAAGATTACCCTGAGTTAGTCAATACAGAGAGGGATTATAATTAATTTCTCAGTTACAAATGCAAGTCCCCTTCTCTCTGGTACAGCAGTTAGCCAAGGAAGAATAATTGTCCAGTACAGTAAAGGAGGAAATAACTAGCAGTCAACAGAGAGAATGGATGTGGCCTCAAGAAAGAAAACTATTGAAAGAAAATAGAGAATGCTTCAGGGAATTGCACCATTTTACCTGATAGAACTCAGATTGAGTGGACTTGACATTGTAGCTAAGCTTCTAGTGTTTTACAGAAAGGCAGGCACCTAAATCCATTTGGAATGTAGAATGATAATTTTATTTTTTTAGATATTTAATATGCTTGTAAGTTTGGCTTTTGTTCTATGGCACAGTGCTAAGAGCTATAGGACTAGTGTGAGGTGCTATACAAAAGCTTCTCCAAGTGCTGTTGTACATTAAGAAATCCTATTTCACGGTCTTTCCATGATTGCAGGGCGTATCCAAAAGCATATTTTCCATTCTTTCTATTTTTTTTCTTTTTTTTTTTTTTTTTAACATGGCATAACAACAGATTTGCCTGTTTATTCTTACTCAAGTTACCTCTGCAGGGCCATCTCAAGTATTCACTAACAAACTAGAGAGCATGTATTTTATGCATTAACAGAATTGTTTACTGTGAATGTAAGATAATGCTATTTCTTGGTGTTGTTAAAATTATTTATTTTAAAGTTTTAGCACCATATAAGTGTCCAATTTGAGTCAGCCCCTAGGTTGAGCTTACAAAAGTAGGGCTGTAAAAGCCATATATAAAAATGTTATATATATATATAATTTTTATATTTTATATATTATTTACATTTATTGTGTATATATCTCTCTCTATAAAATCAACAAGTCTTTAATCATATAAACCAACACAGGTTGAGGGGTATATTTTGCTCTCCCAACCAGGCAGTAGGACACTGAAGAAATAGTAAGATTTCATAATAAATCTTTTTCAGTTCCCAGTTCCACGGCAGATTCTGATCCTTTTGCCACACTGACTTGTTGATTATCCCACAAATGATCCCATTAAAGCTGATGGTGATTACTGTGAAATGAGGTATTACTCAATATTTCAGAATTGGGTGTCAGTGTTTGTTTTGTAATTCAGGCTTTGGCAAATCTTACATGTACTTAACAAACTTAAGGGTTCAATAAATTGGTAAAGTTCATAATGATGGAAGAATAAATTCTTCCTAAACTAAGTCATTATCTTTGGTCTTGCGATTTAACAACTAATAAGAAATTTTTAAAATAGGGTATCTGAGAGAAATAAGATGCAAACTTTTTTTTTTAAATGTAGAATTGTGGAATACAAGCAATATTTTACCCATCTTTATTTCCTATGAAAAGATTCTCAGGACTGAAAACTGAACAATTTGGAGGCAGACCAGTAAGGGGAGCTCTTGGCAATATTTTAAACTGCTTTTTTAAAAAGTTGCCGCAGCATGGACAGTGATGGGTCGGAGACTTACCTTGCTTTGGAGAATTAGTATCTTGCTCTCTGGATACACTTCTTGCTGGGAACGAACATTCCACTTCAAAGGATCCTTTGAGAAAGGTATTTGCAGAAGGAGATTTTAGAATGTAGTATCTTTACCTCTGAAATGTCTTAGATGTTTAGTTATCAAATGTTTTCTATCTGTGCTTTAAAATTATGTGTCTGAAGTGTGGTCTTCCCTTCAGACATTACTGGTAGGTCTGTGTATTTCCACAGCATTAGCCTGCTTTAGGAATTCATCTCTATTAAGTTGTATCTTTTCTCCTTTTTTTTTTTTTTCTTTTTCTTTTTTTTTTTTTTTTTTTTTTTTTAATTCCTGTAAATTAAGAAAGGCGAAGGAAATTTCCACAGGGAGATCAAAAAAAGGCAGAACATGCGCATGAGACACCCCCTTACTGAGTCTCTGCTCTGCAGCAGGGAGGTACCAGGGCTNTTTTTTTTTGTGAGTGTAAACCACAGGAGGACATTATTGATACATTCAGAAGTAACTTTTAGAAAGTTGGGGTTTTTTTTCCTCTTTATTTCCTCCTTATAAGAGCCGCATGTGATTGTAGGGTACCTGTTGCTCAGAGCACATGCACCATACTGTATGGGAGACATGTACAACAACTATTCAATCTTACTGTATTTCAGTCTACACTGTGGATTTCTGCATCTTTATCCCTATTGTGCTGCTAATAGTACACAGAAATGAGACATAAAGAAGGTTTTCCCTCATTACTCTCAAAAGTGAATAGTTTTTATTGGTTTACACCTATATAAAGGTAAAACTCAATATGATCCTTAACCAAACAAACAAAAAACCTACCAGTTAAGTTTTAATATGAGGGAAGAAAAAAACCCCAGACATAATACCTTGGATATTATTGATTGTATTTTTGTATAGGCAAAAAGTAATTTTTTCCCCTCTGTGTAGCAGTAATAAGCAGATCAGCTGAAGAATAGAAATGGACTATAAAATAAACTGAAAAAGTGAAAACTTTATAAGTGTTGGCAACAACAAAAAGAATAAGGTTCCTGGAAGAAATCTCATTTTCAAGTTAATATTTTTCTTTTACCAAAAGAAAAGCAGACTCATAATACCCATGCAGGAGCGTTGTGCTCAAACACACTAAGGAAAACCCATCCAACAAAAACTGACAGGTAATTGATTAGCCATAAACTAGCCCCTCAGGAAAGAAACAGTGAGCAAAATTTCTGGATTACTATAGATTGAAGGAATTGGCTGTCTGAGCTGTACAGTTGCTAACTTTTCTGATACATGAAAGATGGACCCAGTTGTAAATTACAGGACATGCAGAATGATGGGTATGCTTGTAGCTCCGAAGAGATTGCTTGCAGATAGAAACTTCTGCACATTTCTACAATGTTGGCATAGCTGATATACTGTCAGTAGTGAGAGGTAAACATACTAAGCAAACCTCTCTAACCTGTCAGCATTTTGTGTGTTGTGTTCTGATATTTCAAAGCTAGATGGGTGAGATAGGATGAAAGAGATACGAGGTAGGAAAGAAGGGGGAGAGTATTTTATGCTTCTGACTAGCATTTCCTGTTAATTCTGAAATTGAACAAGATCACAAGGAGCATAAGGACAAAAGTGAGATAAATTGCACTCAATTTTAATTCTATATCAAAAAATGTACTTGAAATTAACTAGAACTTAATTGGTTTATAGAAGGTCCTCTATTTATCATCAGGGCCAACATATCATGAGGACTGGGAGAGCAAGTTTTCTTAATGTTATGTCTGTTTATTCTGCCCTGCTTTTGTCCTGCATGGGACCCCTTTTTCCATGTGGAATGACAGTGTAGTTTTGCTTCCTTTTAATCTCTGTTTTCTCCTACACTGGCAACTTTATTGGGTATAAAATGTGTTTTGCATGTGTGCGGTATGTATATCATTAGATATATAGGTATTGCAGAAGCTAGAGATTCAGCAGTGATGAGTAATCCTGAAATAATGATATTCTTCTGTGTCGTCGACCAGCTTGAAACTAAGATATGGAAGAAAAAGGTCTCTCTTCAGCTGTAATATGAAGTGTGCTCCCTGCATTTGACTTTGCTTTTGGTCTAAACTGAGACTATAATTATATATTTTAATTTCAGGAAGGTTATAAAGTCAGTATAAAATTGAAGAAAAAAGAGGCTTGGCTTCTTAAGGAACATTTGAAATTGATGTTGTCAAGCATAGCCATGGTGAGGTCAGTGTGATAGAGAACTGTGACAGCTTTTTGCTGCTGGCCAGGTTGCCATTTGGGCAAAGGCAGGTACAAACAACATTTGAGATGAGGGATGAGGAGTGGGCAAAGCTAAACACCTGAAATGAGCTGTGAGGAGGATGAGGGAATCTGAGGTCTTGGAACTGGTGTATCTTTCCCTTTTTGTCTGTCTATCTACCTATCTATTTATTTATTTATTTTTAAGCCATTTCTGCCTGTTCAGCCTGCTGTGGGACACAAGAGCCAGAAGGAGCTGTGGGGTGTGGGAAGGAGGGATTCTGTGGCTGTATATGTTTCACAAGGTGGTTCCTAAAGTTGTTCGTTACAAGTATGAAAAAAAAAAAAATAGACCAAGCTGAAACCACCTTTTCAATGTGCAGAGTTACTCTTCTAGTTCCTTTTTACTTTGTTCAAGTTGCTAACTACAAGAAGCAATCTGCTATGCCTCTCAATTTGAAACAGTGAAAGAGGCTTTCAGGTAGTGCAATTTTTTGTTACCATTATAGTTCCATAAAGATCATAACCAAAACAATCATAGAAACAAAGAAGATTGATACAAATGGCTTAAGTTTAAGACTAGTGGTCAGGCATTGGCAACACCTCATCCTTGCTCAAGCCTGAGATTAATCGCTTGTACCAATATTTTAGTTTCTACTAGTCAGGAGGCTCGCCTTGAGAATCAGAAGTTGGATGTGCTGGAAACTTGCCAGTCTCGGGTCGAGGGAATGTCAAAGTCTGGATTTTTCAGTCTCAAAAACTGCTACACTCAAAACATGACTGGTACTTTTCTCCTTTATCCTAGCACTCAGTATGTCATGATGACAGTTGTACACATTTGTAATGCCTGTGACAACATGCAGTAATGCAGTAATGAAGTATCATGTACAATGAAAAGGGTGATGAATAGATTTATTTTTCTTTTCTTTTAAAAGTATGAAAATAAAAATATGAGAAATGTGGGAACTTCTGTGTGCGCTATTAAGTATTGAATGAAATTTATTCCAAGTATGATCTCTGGTGCCAAGTGATTGATCTTTTTTAATGATGCAGGCATTTAAACATATGTAAATTGAGTAACAAGTGTTGAGAACATAGACAAAATGCCAAGCCATTAGTTCAAATTTCCTCCAGATGTTGGTAAGAAAGTCATTAAAAAGTAATAAATATACAAAGCAAATATTAGCAAAGCAGTTAAGGGTTTGTTCAAGCAAACATGAGCTTATTACCAAATGCAGCAAACTTACTATTCAGAGTTGTTCTGCTAGTTTCTGAGACCTGATCATATGTGATACTGAGCTTTACATTTAACAGTACTATTTTTACTTCTGCCTTACTGCTAGAGCTGTGAAAAGTAATTCTGAGAAGGGTAGATGTTAGCAACATTGTCGTAGTGAGATTATTTCACCACTTAAAGAATAGTTCACCTTTAAGATAATAACAAAAAAGGGAAGAAAAACTTAGTAAAAGTGAAAAAAAATGAATAATTTCCATGTTTGGCACATCAGTTATCTTACAAATGTTGAATTTCTATGCAACTTAATGTATCTTGTCTGATTTTCCCATTTACCCAATTGCTTCTGTTCTTATGTGCAAGATATTTTTCAAATCCTTCTGTGCCGTTTACACCAGATGGATAACTTTGAGCTTGCCCTTAACTGTTCTCCTTCTTGAATACAAGTACAGGATCTTTTTGTATGTGCTAGGTTTGGCAGACTTAACAAAACAACCCAAAACTGTTGCTGCTTTTAATGTGTCAGTTTTCAGTATCCTCGGATGATATCTGTAATGTTCAGGTTACATTAAGCTTCTTGAAGGGAGGAGGGTGGAGTAGAATATATGTGGAAGGTTGGAGCTGCTTACACAACAAAAAACAAGACGGGAGGAAGCTGGAGTGAACAGCTGGTCGAATGGAGGGTTTGGTTAATCTCTTCAGCTACTGAGGAAATCCTTGCTCTTTTGGGGAATCCACCCAGGCAGGCTGACTTGTTTCTTTTTTTCTGATGTGTTCCTCAGTGGTGGAGGAAAATTGCAAGGTTAGGTACATCAAAAGGAAAATGCTTTTTGGAATCAGTTAAGTGTATAGAGCTAACAAAAATGAATTAAGTTTGCTTATGAAAAAAAGTATGAGTGAGTAGATTTGCATGTGAAAAAAGTGAGCAAGTTTGCATGCAAAACTCTCTAGTGCATTGGAATTGGGACAGTCATTCATGCTGGAAGTTCAAATAGAGGTAAAAGAGGAAGATAGAACAATGGGGACGTCTATAAGAACACACAAGACAGTTGTGTTGTAAAACAAGACCGTTAAGTATCTATTCAAGTTTAGGTCCTGTGAGGTAGCATTCTGCAAGGTGACATGTTCATCGCCTTTCTTACAACACATAAAGGCAACTTACAAATTCTTCTTTTTCTTTTATTTTAGGGTATTTTGGTATTTCTCATCTTCCCTTCCTTTGCTGAGGGACTGAAAAAACTGGAGTGAAATATTGACATACGTAATCTGAGTTTTAGGCATCTTGATTGTGTAGCAAATGTAGTTGAGTTGGGAGCTCTTTAAAGTCTTTACTTGATTATTTTTGTTACTAATTAATTTTAACAGCTTGTAATGGAAATAAACTGAAATAAAAGGCTATATTTCAGTGCCTTTCTACTGATGAATAGTAGCACTGATGGACTCTGGGTTCAAAAGAAATCTATATTTGCTCAACTACAGCAGAATTCCCTATGGCTAGGAGTGGCAGGGATATTTCAAGAAAGCCATCCAGTACTGCCAAGCAGAGACATGTCAGGCTGGACAACTGAAATTAGAGAATTTTGTCTTCTTGAAATCTGCAAATATTAATGAACTTTCCATGTTGTTTGGGCTATATTTCAGGTAAAATCTTACCCTGAACTCAGACATCCTTCCATATTCATTCTACGAAATATTGGGAAGTCCAACATATGAGCTGTACAGCAGCAATACTGATGCAGTCTTCTGAGAAGTCAGTGGCCAGCAACAAAAAAGGTAGTCATGATGGAGGCAGCTCTTGTAGATGATCAAAGCAATGAGAGGTGTGAGAAGGACTTCCCTTTACATCGCTGTTCTAGACATAAAGCTAATCAAATAATTTTTTCTATTGGCAGTTTAAATAGAATTTAAATTATTTTTCACAAAGGGTAAACTTTCAATGCGAAGACCTTCAGGCCTGCCAATATTTAGGCATATTACTGCACTGGGCTCAAAGATATTGGTAAGTCTTTAACAGTGAAGCTCTAACTGCATGCCAATGTTGAACTCATTTTGCTTATCTGCTAATGATTACACTTGAAAGATGCAAGAACTTTTTTTTTATTTTTTTTTATTTTTTTTTTCTTTTTTGGTAGAAATAAGCCATTTTTTATTATAGTAACTCAATAATTATTTTGGGTTTTCTCCTGTCTCAGCTACTTTGCCTTACTATATCTGTATCTTGAAATGAAACTGTCTTTAGGATGAGATTAATTATGAAGAGCTACATCCCAAAAAATATTTAAACAAACAAAAGCTCCAAGATAAACTAAGGGATTTGAAAGGATCTTAAGAATAATGGTTACATTTGATTTTTCAGGTGCATTTTCCCCTTCTCATGGAGCATATGGAGCACTCGTAGGAAGTGATTGTATTATTAAAAAACCCAAGTACCTTTGACTTTACATATAAAGACTCTATAGAGAACTATCAGCTCATCAGTTCTGGGAATATAATGCCTCCAGAAATCACAGTTTTGATCTTTACAATGCTAATGTTTCTTACATTTGGAAGGCAACCAGGTTCTGTGTTTTGTTTTCTCTCCCAATGTACCCAAGTTGTATAACTGAGCATAAAGAGAGTGAGCTTGCAAATGAGGAAGAAATCACAAAAAGTGAAATGATATGTAAGAAAAATGTGTGTCTGAAGTGAAAACATTCAATGAAGGTAAAAAACATTGAGATGTTCTGGTTGGGCAGACTAAGGAAGATGAGTTGAAGAAACTGTTTTCATGGGTTTTCTTTTTGAAGTAAATAAAATGCATTCAAATTCATGTAGTTACTTGTAGATGAGTGGAATTTACCACCTGCCTTCATGAATGCTCACAGCTTTTTATTTCAAAGGTGTCTGCCTGCCCCCCCCCTTTTTTTTTTAAGTGGTATATTAACAAAATCTTCCTGAAAAAGAGGGGACAGTCTTTGGTTCCTTAAGGAATGGAATTAACCATTTATAGAAATGGACAGATATTGGAGTACAGCAGGGTAAGATCTAAAAGCATAGGCCTGGTCATAACTGAAATGAGCAGAGCTGACTTCCTTCTGAAAAGGCACCTGGCTTATTGCCTTTGATCTTAAATTCACAATATTCCAATAGTAAACATGAATTTACATACTTTCCTGTACAGTTTCTTGACAGAACTTCTATTATCTAGTCAAGCTGGCAAGGTAGCTAAACTTTCCTTTACATCAGTAGTACCAAGAAATTAAAAAAATAAAGGGGGAGGGGAGAAGAGTGTTAGGCTCCATAATAAAATTAACAATGTTGCATGATATGATAACACAATTTTAGGTTAATGTCTCTATTCATTTGTACAGCTGAAGTTGCATTAAATGCAACTATTGAAATGCATTATTATTATTAATGCATTAAATGGACTATTTAAATGTTTATGCTGTTATCTCCATATCATAATGAACGGGTACTTTAGGTCAAGTTGATTACACTGAAGGAAGACATTGTGTCTCCCCTTTGAGATTTCTATGGTTTGTATGTACCTTTAAATATACTTTGGAATGTGAATTCAGTGGATTTTAAAATGTTTGATTATCCTAGAGATTTATCTTTAAGTCACAGGAAAAGTATAAAATAGTAGTAACACAAAACTGATGCAGAACAATAGAGGTACTTTCCTAAGTGTGGTCTGCCTTTGCATTTACAGAGCACCAATATCCTGTAAGCGAGTTAAAAGAGCATGTGCTGTTTCTGTAAATAATAGAGGCTTTAACTTATGTTTTCACTTTGAAGAATGAGGCCTTGTCTTAAGAGCAAGGATACTCCTGGGTGCCAGTCACTCAGACCATGGACTTGATCTGAGATTGTTGTTGCTTCTTTTCTGCACATGGATGTAATCTGTCCCTGATTTGGAATCAGGTCTTGCTGATTCACAGATGGAAATGAAAAATTGCTCTTCTGTTGCAAGGTTTAATGTAGCTATAGGCTGTGTTTAATGTATAGAATATTAACATAGGCTATCTTTAACATAGCCTGAATATCTGGTTCTAGTTCCTGGGATTCTTCTGTGAATTCTATGTAAATTTGTTGGTTTTTTTTTTTTTTTTTTTTANAATAAAAAAGGGCAGTGAAGTAAAATGTGCTTCTTGTGTTTATTTTTGAAAAGAAATTCTAGTGCTTGAAAATTCATTTATGCACTTACTGAATACCTGGATGTAAATTTTTTTTTTTTTTTTTTTAGTTATGTGTGATGTTGATAGTTGAAGCAATGATAAGAGAGTCCATCTTCCTGTGTATTTTCCTTTAGTCCTTAACATGTCATAGGGTGCAGAACAGGTAGGACTCCTGCACAGTATCACTCAGAGTCAATATCACAATTTGTGAACAACTATCAGTTTTCTCTTGTGACCATGAAGGCAGCTACAGGCAATTTCTAACACAGCTGAGAGGAGGGACTAATAGTCAACACTGTTAGACTCTTAGCTAATGTGCTGGGGTGGAGAGGACAGGATTACAAAGGGGGTTAAAGCTGCAGCTGTGTTTTGGAAATTTACTCTGATTTTTTTGTTTTACTACCTGAACTCACTTCTTATGGCCTGTACATCTTGAATTGATCCAAGGCATACATGGCTTAAGTTAAACACAAGAATTGAGTGATACAGTGGTTTTAGCTGGTTTAGCTACTCAAAATTTTCTACTGAAGAAGTAATCCCCGTATAATAAATGTAGTGGCTGTCTTTTGCAGATATTCAGGAACCCTGGTCTTCAGAGCTCACCAGTTGATAACTGTTGTAATGCATCCAGAAACGGAGCCCTAACTCCCTGATAACTTCTTAATTGCACTTCAGCAACAGGACTGTTATTCTACCTTAAAGGTAGAATATTCTATCTTAAAGAGATGCCTGAGGGTTTAGCCTATGTAATGCAACTGAAAATCCTCAATTAAAAAAAAAGCAACTTTTTTTCTAAATGAGAATTATATTAACAGAGGAAATCCATACNGACTGTTATTCTACCTTTAAGAGATGCCTGAGGGTTTAGCCTATGTAATGCAACTGAAAATCCTCAATTAAAAAAAAAGCAACTTTTTTTCTAAATGAGAATTATATTAACAGAGGAAATCCATACCTAGACCTAACACATTATCTCAGGCTTCAGTCTTCTAGATTTTCACAGATGTAGTTGATCGGGTTCAAACTTAAACAGGAGAGGTTTAGATTGGATATAAGGAAGAAATTCTTTCCTGTTAGGGTGGTGAGGCACTGNAAAGGTAGAATATTCTATCTTAAAGAGATGCCTGAGGGTTTAGCCTATGTAATGCAACTGAAAATCCTCAATTAAAAAAAAAGCAACTTTTTTTCTAAATGAGAATTATATTAACAGAGGAAATCCATACCTAGACCTAACACATTATCTCAGGCTTCAGTCTTCTAGATTTTCACAGATGTAGTTGATCGGGTTCAAACTTAAACAGGAGAGGTTTAGATTGGATATAAGGAAGAAATTCTTTCCTGTTAGGGTGGTGAGGCACTGGAATGGGTTGCCCAGGGAGGTTGTGAGTGCTCCATCCCTGGGAGTGTTCAAGGCCAGGTTGGATGAAGCCTTGGGTGACATGGTTTAGTGTGAGGTGTCCCTGCTTATGGCAGGGGGGTTGTAACTAGATGATCTTAAGGTCCTTTCCAACCCTAACTATTCTATGATTCTATGATCCTCTGGCACAAAGTTTGGCCCATTCTTGCTACTGGTTGTATGATAAAATCCTTAAAAAAGATCTTTGAGGAATAGTGTGAAAAATATTTACCTTTTTAGTTTCTGAAATGGTCAGTCAGTAAGTTTGCATTACTAAAGCCAGCATGGAATTGGGCCTTTTCACTTTCGGCTCCCCATATACTGTGCTTTTTTAGAGGTGATAGTTACAGTTTGTTCCTGGTTCCCTTAAACTGCCAAGTGCTTCACACTTTCTGTGTTTAGGCATTTCCTTGCTCCTTTCTGAAGGAATGTGCACTGAATGCAATACAGAAATACCAGAATACAGCTTCAGAGTTTGCTTACCATGCAAATCCCTTTTACCTGGGGTTCCCCTAGGTCTTGTCGTGTTGGTATCTCTGGGTTGTATCCTGAACTGCCAAGTTTGAGGATAGAGGCATTCTCTCCCATAAAACGCCCTCTTGATGCATTATTTGTAAGCATTATTTTCTGGGAGGAAAGGTTACGCTTCACATGGTCAACATGACTTTCACTAGCTGTAGCTTTCCATGAAAGCAGAAATGCGGGAATACCAAGACTTTGCTGGGCCGGGTGTGTGGTGGGACTCGATGCACCAACTCTTCCTACCTTCCTTCTGTGTTAGCTCTGAAGGTAGGTGGGACAAGCCAGCTCTAAGCGCTTTGGTATCAAGTAACGCTCACTACCATGTACAGCCGTGGCTGTCTGTAATGCACCCCGCGATTTCCTCCTCAGAGGAAGGTAAGGGAGTTGAAGGGCTGAGAGAGGACTGGGACAGGGTTGCGGCAGCCTTGGTCCCCCCGGCTCTTTCCTCTTGCCAAGCGAGGCGTTATCTCGTCGCGTTACAGTGTCACGGCGCTGGCCGGACCCCACGAACGGGGCCTGTCCTTGCAGGGGGCGCAGGAGCTCCGAGGGTCTGGAGCTCATCATACACCATCCCCCCCCACCTCCCGGTTCCCGGTGGCGCCCGGCGCTGAGGGAGAGAGAGCGAAGGCGGAGCCGGGCCGGGGAAGTGTGGTGGTCACGTGGCGGGGGTCACGTGGTGGGGGAGTCGGGCCCAGCCGCCGCCGCCGCTCCGGTAGCGGTGAGAGACGGGGCCGGGACAGCGGGAGGGGGAGGCGCGCGGGAGCGGGGAGGGAGCGAGCCCGCGGTGTGTGTGTGTGTCGGGGGGGTGCGAGTGGCCGCCGCCTGCTCCGCCGCCGCGCCGAGGTGAGTGCGGGCAGCGGTGGAAGGGCCGCAGGGTGGGAGCGCCGCCGGGGGCGGGATGGTCCGGGGCTAGTTTGGCTTTTGTTCCTTTGGGCACCTGCTAGGCCGCTGTGCGGGAGGTTCGGGGCTCCCGGCGCGCCCGGTGTGTGCTGCGTCCTCGCTGTGGCAGTTACCCCTAACGGACAGCGGCCGGGATGAGCTTCGGCGCCGTTCTTGCCCCAGCTCCATCGCCCCGCTCCTTCCCTTGTACCTGCGGCTCCGGGAGCCGGGCGGCGGTGTGTGTATGCATGTATGGCCTTGGCTCCGGCATCACCTGTGACTGGCCGGCACTGCCTGTAGCGCTGCGATTTTTTAGTGTTCTGTTCTTTTTTTTTCCTTTTTTTTTTTTTTTTTTTTTACATTCCCCCCGCCCCGCCTTTGTCGGGGGGGGGGATACGGGGCCGCCGGTCAGGAAATGTGCCCGGCGATATGGTAAAATTTNGGAGTTTTTTTTGTGTTTTTTTTTTCCTTTTTTTTTTTTTTTTTTATTACATTCCCCCCGCCCCGCCTTTGTCGGGAGGGGGGATACGGGGCAGCCGGTCAGGAAATGTGCCCGGCGATATGGTAAAATTTGCCCAGCGGGTGCAACTACTTCCCATTCTTTTGTGTTGTGTGTTCACGTCATGCATTCAGTAAATGTCTGCGTGCGAGCATGTTCGAGCACCTTGGCTTCCTAAAGGTTTCCTTAAAAACGTGTAGGAATCGGTTACCAATATAGTACTTAAATTTGACTGAAGCATTAAAGCATGCAATTAAAACAGCTGTATGGGGTCAGATCAAAGATCTGTAGAGTTTGGATTCCTGTTTCTGCAAGCAGTACATAGCAGATGCTTAGGAAACACCATAACAACAGGGTGAGCATGCTGTGAAGCTTTGGGAAAGCAGCCAGGCCTCCAGCAATTTGAGGTTAGGAAACTTCCTGAGTCAAATGTGATGGTTTTGTATTTAAGAATCCTTTTTCTTCTGTGCCTTAGATAGATATGTTTAAGAAAAAAAAAAAAAAAAAAAAAAAAAAAAGGCA